>VYZV01037815.1:2889-36212 GCA_013401275.1 Pandion haliaetus | reverse complement strand
CCTTCCTGGGGGGGGTTAGAGTTTGCCTTGGGGGCTCGGGTACAGCCGTGGGGGTCCCTTCCTAGGCCGGTGCCTTGCCCCCGGGAGCTTCCAGGCGACTGGAGATAAGCAGCTTGGGTTTTTGCCCCAAGCTCGTTAGGGTGCCTTCATCCTGCACCCGCTTTTTTGCAGGAAGCATGGGGTCCCCCAAAATGCACTGGAGCATCGCTAGGTGCCAGAGCCTGACCCAGCTGCACCCCCAGAGAGCCTGTAGCCTTGTCTCTGCCACCGTTAGCCTAAACAAGCAACATCAAAGAAACGGTGGCAATAAGAGCCCGTATTTATTTTCTGGGCTGATACTTGANCTGATACTTGAGGTCCAGATGGCCTTCTAACATGCGGAGGTGTGACGGGGTGGAAGGACAGCAAGAGAGGGACCAAAAGGAATGAGCAAGGGAGAAGTTATGTTTGCAACTGAGATAAGTGGTGAGATAGGAACTGCAGCAGCTCCTACACTTTTTATAGTGTACCACATACTTGGGCATATGTACGCTCCACCTCCCACTCCGATCGTGCAGAGTATTGCATAATATTACCATCTGAATTTACAGAATTAACTGCTTTCAAAGGAAAAAATGAATGCTATTTCCCCTCATTTACAGTCCAACTATAGATCTTTTGTCTCTCAAGGTATGTTAACCGTGGAATCCGAGAGCAGCCAAACAGTCTATGACAAGTCTGTTTTCGCAAAGTACTCGGGCTGGACCAGAGCTTGAACTCTTAAAAGCGTGGGAAAACATGTTACTTAATGCTGAACAGTCATACACGTCAACCTCTTAAGTACTCCTTAAGTACTTTTTAAAGAATCTACTGTTAACATATCAGAACTCAAAAATAAGTTATAATATATTCTGTTCTTGTCCTGCATGAAAAATAACCTACCAAAGATTTAGAAATACAGTCCCAATACTCTCACTCATTTACAGAGGATCTCACCTAACCCCAGAACAGCTATGCAACAGCACAGCCCTATCCATAGGATAAAAAGGATAAAAAAAATATTTTTTAAAAATCTATAGGTGTTTCTGCTTCCGTATTGAGTGTTGGGAAGACAGTTAAACAGTAAATAAAATCAATAACTGATGAGCAACTTCACTATCATTTTCCTTCTTTATGTGAAAACTAGATTTGAACAGCAGGTTTTACTTGCATTTTTTTTCCTAGCACTTTTGGTGCCTTTTTTTTTTTTAAATATGACAAACTTTTGCAAATTCTTTCATTTGGACCTCAGTTTTGAAACTTCATACTCTTAGGTTTGTACTGGAATTGGCTTCTTATAATCACATTAGGTTCCAGTCTTGCAAAGATTTGTATACATGCTTAATGTCAAGCATGTGAATAGCCCTATTAAGTTCAGTAGGATGACTCGTGCACAAAGCGATGTACAGAGATCTCTGAAGATTGGGGGCCATGTGTTACACCAAAATAAGTTATCCATTATTTAGTTTTAATAGAGCTGTGGAACTAATGTGTTATTTGAAAAAACATTCTGAACTTAAATCCCAGAGGCACAACTTAATTCAATTTCCTCGCTCCCTCAGTTTTTAAAGGGTGCAAGTTCAAAAGCAGCAATGTTGCTTCAAATGAAAGCAGCAGCCAAGACAGCTCAAACAGAGCTGGGTACCTTCAATCATATTATAATTTTCTTCATCTTTATTCAAGTATATAAAACATACTTTAAAAGTGGAGAAAATTACATTTGGAATTGAGAACTGACCTTTTTTGTTGATTCATTAAGCCTCAAAAATGAGTAATGTTTGTATCTCTGCTTCAGCTGTTTGTTCTGTGGCCATCTTCTTCAGAATTGTTGAAATTAATGCAATTGCTAAAAAGGACCTATGCACATTAAAGGTTAAAAGCCTGGTATCTCAAAGAGATTAGCCTCAGCTGCTGTTTATTTCAGCTGGATTTGCAAGTGCTCAGCTCCACTTTCTAAGAGCCTAGTTTTGCGTGGAGTATAAATAACCTCTCAGTCTCACTAACTTCAGAGAGGTGACACAAGCACCCAGCACTATCTCCTCAGTGGTGTTCTTTTTTTAATCTTAACATGCAAATCATAGTTTTAAAACCTTTTTTTCAGGTGAAGTGTTCTGAAGACAGATCTGAAATTATGGTTGATGGTGGAAGAATTTCTATTTTTCCAACCAAAGTTGGCTAAAAGGAGTTAACTCACTTTCATTTAACAGAAAATCAATGAGGGTTGAAGATATATACTAACCTTTCAGTATTATTTAATAGAGCGCAATCCAACGAAAAAGGAGTTATCAATCAGCCAAAGTGCTGACTGAATCAGTTGTGAAGCAGCACTGGCTGAACATCGCATTAAAAGCTATATAAACCCATGTGCTCAGAAAATGGCCTTGTAGAGAGAAATTGGGCAAAACAGCCTATAAACCACATTCACCTGGAAACTCTGACATTTTCACAGTGTAGTAATGGTGACAGCCTTGAACATAACTGCAATTATGCAGCGAGTGTTCACCCATTTGGGGGAAAAATGAATTAGTACTGGCTGTTTTGGTCTTCATTCAATCTTTCTCTTTCATGTCTTGTTTCTCTTAGTTGGGAAGAGGAAATGAGCCATAATCATGTCACCAGCCAACACTCTGCTGACCCATGATATGGGAAACTGCAGAGGATTGGGAACCCTTTCCCTGGTTGCTCGGGCAAGAGCGAGACATGGAAATAGGAAAAGGTATTACCAACCTTTGTACAGTATCTCGCTAGAGTTCTCAGATATGTTTATAATTTTCTACGTTTTTCTTCTTTCCCATTATCACATGCTTAAAACCTGAAAATCATTTGTTTGGTCTATAGGATAAAATAAGCATACGGTTTTCTAAGAGGCTTGAAATATTTTCAAAGCTCTGCAGTGAAAGGTTTCTAGGTGGTATCCAAAACATGGCAAGTATTGCGTCTCTTAAAAAATCCTGATTATTTTGTGGTGTCTCTTAAGAAAGGAAAAAAAATTAAAAATGATTGCTTCATCTGCTTTTTCTTTCCCACTTACATTTGGAAGTACCTAATATATATGTCCCATAAAGTTGCAACTTCACAGACCTAATTAGCTGTCAAAAAAAACTTGCATAGAAAGATTGTTTACAATGAAGGCTTCACTTTCCAAATAAAAAAAAATGCTTAGACAATAAACTCAGAAATAAATGTAGGAATAACAAGTAAATAGTACTTCAAGATAAACATCTGTGTGTTATGCGAGACAGGCACAAAAATTCTATCCATATAAATTTTTATCATACATCCTTATATAAACAGCAAACATATTCCTGGCTGGCCTAATTTATGGAATTTTAGATGTTCACTTAATGGCTGAGTGATTTTTATCACTCAATTTTGTATTTTTAAGTATGTAAACTATGCCAGGGGAAAAAAACATAATGAAAGGAATGTACATCAGTTATGTATCAGTGTGGGTCATCTAACAGGTGCACCTGCGACTCAGCACAAGATAATTTCTTCTTTGACTAACAGTGTCTGTCAGGGTCACACCCCCCTCTCTGTTTCTTGTCCTGATTTTGAAGTATTTTAAACCTTGGCCTGAGTCACTGGCTCTGTCAAGCAGGTGTTTGTTAAACTCCTTTCATGAAATGTGAATATGATTTTATTCTTCCTTCAGATAGCTCTTTCCTCTTCATTGAAACATGTCCTCAGATGCCATACGAGCGCTGGGATGGTTGGTCTTTACAAACAGACACTGTCTTTCTGCTACCAACCTGCTACATTTCCTGCTATCTGTTTTGAGTTACTGCCTGGTACATACCATGAAAAACAAATACATGCACACCTCCAGAGTTCCCGGGCTTGCAGGGCATCGGCTCCCTGCAGTTGTCAGGATATTGGGAATTGCAGAAGAAATAGTGTTTGGCTCTTGGACAGGGTGCTGTCACGGTATGGGGTTGGTGGGTGAATGAATGAAACCAGAGCGTGGAGCCCACACACCAGCTGTTGCGATTGCTCTTGCAATTTCAGAACATTCAGTGTAAGCTCTCAAAAGAGAAAACCTACTGAAAAATCCAGTCCCTAAAACACAAAATATTTTCTGGAAGTATATTGAGCAGAAAGACTGATACTGAAGAGACTTTACATGCTATCCCTGAAACAAGTGGGATTAATATTTGCTCTCACTAACAGCAAAATCTACGTACCCCACTCGCTTGTTTTCACACTTGTTCTTCTCACAGTCATTCATATCAGAAGTCCTCAGTGCCTCTTCTGTGCTTGTCTTCTGGTCAGACAGACAATTCCCAAAGGGCATCTCAGGTTATTCTTTAAAACTATGGAGGCTCCTTTTCAACCACCAGTAGACTGCTCAGTACATTACTTTATCATGAAGATGTTTTCTCCCTCAGCCATCATTACAGAGAGCCAGCAAACTCCAATCCTCTTCAGGTCTGCCTGTCCACTTTTGAAGAAGAGCAAGATGATTAGGAAATCACGCCCTAAATTCCCATTTAAAGTGGTTTATGAGTTCTGTCTGAACAGGTTCTTCACCTTAACAGATGACTCTGAAAGAAAGCTCTATACTCCAAAAGTCTCCATAGATTTACTCACTTTTTCTCCACAAGATCGAGCTTTTAAGACTCTTCTCTGCCTATGTCAATAGCTATGTATAGTCAGGAGGCCAGCCTGTGTCACCCACAGTCCTGAGATCTCCCCATGCATCTGCACACACTCACCTGGACGATGACCCTCTGCTGCTAACCACCAAGCCTTGTTTTACCTGGGCACAGGCAGCTCTAAACGTCTGCAGCTCTCAGAGATGTTTATGGCAGCCCTCTGTTAAAGATTATGCAATGGACATGGCAGCCAAGCCAGGTTCAGAAGGGCAATATTTCAACTTCTGTTTGGCCAATGCAGCTGGAACTTCTCCCTTCCACTGTTCAAGGAAAACGCAGGTTGTCTCACACTTGAAAGGATGGTCCCTTGCTCTCATTAAGCTGGGGTTCTTCAAGACAGAGTCAGCAGGACACCACTGCATGTCCTCCAGCCCAGCTTTTTGGCATGCTTCGTAACAAAAACATAGAATTTCAAGGGAATTGAGGGAATGTCACAATGGTTCTGTGCTCACTGTCCCTACCTAAGAGCGGAGTGAGGCAAAGGGCTTGTACATGGCCCAGAGAGATATGAGCCAAGAGAAACAGCATCTCATCAGCGTGGAGCATCTGTACAGCTACAGCAGGATAACATCAACACCGTCATATCAAAAAGCTACAGTCACTGGGGCGTTATCTCGAGTACTACAAGGCATGGGCTGCAACAGAGAGACAGCCAAGAAACACGACGTCACCTTGTCCGGTTCCCAGTGGAGATGAGACCTCAGAAAATTCTGGTAATGTTGCACTTTTCCCTTATTTGAGGTCTGTACAGCAAAACTAGATATCACTTAAGGCAAAGAAGAAAATTGGAGAGTACTGAAAGCATACTGCCTGGCTAAACCAAACCAAAATGACTCAGCAGCTACAGAAGGGGTGGAGAGTTGAGAAATAACTGCAAGTATTACTGAGTTCGTATACCTTCTCAACAAATACTTTTCTATAGCCCTGGAGACTGCGTGTTCTAAACTGTTGCATAGAGAAGACACTTGTCTCTTGGCCCCTGTCCCTTGGGATGGACTTTGGAAAGACTGGCTGAACCTAGCTGACTGTAATAGGGAAGATGATGCCAACTGAGAAGGTATTTACACTGCAGTCCAAAGGTGTTATCACAACTAACAGTCATACCCACCTAGCATTGAACTATCTAGTGACTATATCAATAAGCCATGGATCTGCAGATACACCAGATTCAGCACAGGCTGAAAAACTTTCTGAAGATCCTCAGAAAATACGCAGACTAACTTGTGCTGAGCTCCTCGCTACTTTACAGCCTGTGCTATTAATACCAAGCTCATTAGCTAAAAGCTAGTTCAGATACACTTGCACAAGCTGCAGTCACACCTCTGGATTGCAGGGTGGGTCTGTGCATTGCCACCAATGTACTGGAAAGGATTTGGGATGTGATTGCAGTAATTTGGAGATACTTGTAGTTTTTGCTGTCAACTGCAGGCAGAATGCATTGGCAAGAGATCTTAAGAGCTGGACAGCACCAGAGTCACTGTGTACGCGCTTCTGCAACCAAGCAGCTTTAATGATAGCATGTGCAATCATAGGGAAAAATGGTAGGTCCAAAACAGATCTATATTTGTGTACATACTTTTTACATCTGACAAACCTGTGGTTACTGCTGGTGAGCCTTACACTTGACAGCTTCCCAGACCACCCCTGCAAAAGGGACAGATTGCATAAGTCTGAGCTCCTGTGCAGACTGTCAGGCCACAGAAGGTATTGAACTTGAGTGAATCATAGCTCCGTTACTGTTCAAGCTTTTCTTTGCACTAACATTAGTATGTAGGGACATGTAACCTATCCAGACGTTTATCAGAGTCCATTCAAGAAAACTAAAAATTTCCATCCATCAGCAAAGCTGCAGGTAGATGCCTGATTAGAGAATCCCTCTTTACAGATGGCTGTGCACTTGCATCCTGCTCAGCAGAAAATGCGTCTTTTTTTTGTGAGTACCTCTATAAATTTTGGGTTAGCAATTAGCTTTTCCAGGACTGTGATTATTAACCACAGCAGCGTTTAAGGGAATATGTGACAGGTTGGGGGGCGTCCTAATACATATTTAAACATTTTTTTGTGGGAGTGAAGCATACTCATTCATATTTCGAGCAGGAGTAAAGGCCTGTCAGAGGGGAAAAAAAAAAAATCTATTCCGTTGCACTGCAGAAGGGGGATAAATAGACCCCAAAGATGCCACTGTATTTAGGAAAGTTTGGCAATTAACTGTTTAGCATGCGAACAATGAGAATTTCCAAGGAAAAAGGAGGAAGGGAAAAGTTCTCTAAAAAATACTGTCCAATCTCCTGCTCTCACAAGTGACAAAGGATCACGACACCGGTGGTCAAGACCTAGCAGTTACATTGCTTTAGAATAAGCCACACAAGTGCATGTAGGCTGTATTTCAAAAGGACTAATGAGAGGTATTGTCTACAAGATCATCAAGGTGTATTAGAAAGAGGACTGTCACAGAGCCAGGAATTTACACAACAAAAGTATCAGACTTCAAAACTACCTTGGAGTGCCCTTAGTCCCCCAAATCCTGCTCTTCCACATTTGCTATCCTAGCGTATCCCACCCCAGTGATAAATTACACTTCATTTCTGAAGCACAAGCATTTAGATGCTCATAGGAGACCCAAACTCACCAAGGCAAGAATGTGCAGACACAGTTGTAATAACACCGCAGTCACTTTCAGATCCCATTTGCTTATTTTGTTCTTGTAATTATTTTTCATCTCTCCTCTGTTCTAATGGTAATAACATTTACAGCAAACACCTATGTACTTGAGTGGTGGCTTGGGACATACTGATGCATATGCATCAAAAAATGCCAGCCTTCGGATGATATCAGTATATCTCCAGTACATCAAATTACTTTAAAGATCAAAACATACTTTTAAATTTGAATGACTTAGCATACTGTAGAACCAAAAGATGGAACAAACTTTCCCTGGAGGGAGAATCTAGATGACTGGCTGGTTGGTCTGTGTTCATAAAACAACCTCCCTCTGTTTATGTATCATACTCCTTATCTTGATGCTATCTAAACACCTTTCCAAAGCAATTAAATCCAGGCAAGTTGGCTGGATTTTCTCACATCATCCTACATATTTTCTTGTTCACATCCAGGAGCAAAAAAGAGATTATTGTGTTGTTTTTCATCTTCTATTAAATTCTATACCTACTAAAGAAACTGTCTTAGAGCAGGGTTGGATGCAGCTGGCTGGGGACCCCAGCTGAGTGCCAGCAGCACTGCACAGTCCCACCCTGTCACACACAGGGACTCTGAGCATCTCAGAGAAGCCGGTTTCTTGCAGCTATCAAGAATTACTCAATAAACAGGAGAATTAATTACAATTTGCTAGACAAATAAGAAATGCAAAACCTCAATGAAAGTGCAGTAAAAGGAATCTGTGAAGCACTTATTCACAAGGATATTTTCCAGCCTGTAGTGGTTTTTGTGAGATTCTATTTAATAGGATTGTCTTAGATGCAATTTATAATGATGCCGAGTGAAGGAGCTAATCTGATACCAAGAAACTAAGGTATCTGAACTTATTTTCTGTGCTCACCGAGTTGAATTATTGTGTTCCTCTTTCTGGTAATGCTAGATTATTCATGCAACATACTTTTCTGCTTTTTTTTTTCCCCCAATATATGAACTTATTTTTAGTTAACTTTGCGAGATGAGTCTTAGGATTGACAACTGACTATTTTCCAAATGATCAGTTTAAATGTCTTCATATTGAGGAACAAGCAGCTCTTAAAGAGAACTGGTTTAACTGATCCCAAAGGACAGAAGGAATGAGAATATAAGGGGTCGCATCACTGGGCTGTGTAAGGAAACGCCAGCCCTGCTGAGAGATAAAGGCAGCCTGGAACAGGCAGGCAGGCAGGGTGATGTCAGGGAGAGGGTGCTCAGCGACAGATAAGCATGGTGAAGAGAGAACAGCTGGGGAAAGAAAAGGGCAGCAGGACTATTGGATTATAACCCAGGTCCTTGGGATACCCAGTCTATCAATGTGGGAAGTAGCCTTGAATTCCCAGGATGTGTTTACAGCTAGCAATAAGGAGGAGACAGCACTGATCAAAGCCCAGGGAATGAAATAAGCAGAGCAAAATAGAGGAGGCAGTGGCTGTTCAGAGGGGGAAGCACCGTAGCAGGGAGTTGTGTGTATAGCAAGAGTTTGGAGCTGCTCTGAACACATATCAATCCCATGATCGGCTGGATTCTCATGGTGTCGTGGAGCCGACACCATCCCAGAAACCTTGCTGTGCTGGATGCTGTTTGACTGCTCAGGGAAAGGGGATGCACTCAGAGTTAGATTGGATAAAGTCTTGTTATGCTGAGTTTCATGATTTCTGATTATTTTGCTTGGGACTCACTTCCCAGACAATTTTACCTTTTTCTTTACCTCATCCATAATTAATGTACTAAAACCTGCTCTTGGAAAGACTAATGAAAAGGGAGCAATGAAACTCCTGCTCTCTCAAGTGGGCAAATATAAAAAAAAAAAAACCAACACAAAAAAAACCCAAACACCAGTTAAAATTCTCCCACTTAAATGTTCAATGAGAATATATTTATCTTTAGTGTTGAAAACTATTTGGGGTGCTTCCCCCTTTAGTAGAACAAGGTCCAATGCCCACAGCATGGTGTCATCCTTGTGTTGGCACACAGAGAAGTCCCACAGACCAAACGATGGGCACCAGCAAGGCAGCGTGGAGTAAATCCGATCCGTCATCCAGAAGTGAATCCCATCCACAGCCGCACTAGTTGCTATAATGACATCCCACTTCGCTTCTTTGAGTCCTTCCGTGCAATGGGACTGAAGGACAAGATCTCCTTGTAAATATGCTCTTGAAAAACAGAACAAAATAACCATGAACGTGTGATTTTAGAGGACACAAATGAGAGTTTGAATATTATACATGCAGAGAAGAGGTATTCAGTGGAGAAGATATGGCAGGTACAAGCTGGAAGAGACAGGCAACGCAGAGGGGCAGAAAAAGTCTGAAAAGCTGGAGGGATCTTTGCTGAATGCATAAAAGCAAGAGCAAGGCAAGGGAGATGTGCACGATCATCAAGGCACCAGCAGGCAACCACAGCCTTACTCAGCACGTGCACAGGAAACAGAGAGAGGTAGGAAAGTCCCGTGCTAGACAGGAACTTCAAAGAAGATAAACATCTTACTTCTCCACTCATCTATCGAAAGCTTTTCATGTTCCAGAGAATCATCATAGGACTGTTGTGCTTCTGTCTCCTCCTCGACATCTCGGAACTGGTCAAAATAGGGGTGAGCCAATGCCTCTGTTGCTGTAAGGCGCTTTTCCACATCGAGCTGCAACATCTTGTCAAGCAGATCCACTGCTGTAGGAGAAGACAGGAACAGGGCTAAGCATGGTGCAATGGAGAACAGGCATCCTGTGCATGAACCCTGCAAGTGACGGAACTAGTGTTTCCAGTACTACATCTCCAGACCTGAAAATGAAAGAGATTCCTCAACCTGGCCAAGGTGGCGTGGAGCTCCTGCCAGTGGGGATGCAAAGTCTGCCCAACAGCAGCCTCAGGGAGCTCTTGCTAACAGAACTGGAGGTGTAAATTGTGCAGAAGTAACAAATTAGTCTTGAATAAACCTTGCTGCACGGATGGGGCAAGAGCAAACCAGTAACTTCAAGATATTTTTCAGTTTTAATCATTTGCTTTCACTCTGACCCCTGCAACTCAAAGTAGTCTTAACATGAGTAATCTATATAGAAATCTATACATCCCTGGTAAACAGGAAGGCAGGAAACTCAGATACCAACTAGTCTGCCAGCCCCATTCCTCCTTGGTTTTAACATCTTAATGCTTTCTTCCTTTCAGCTTTTAGAAGAGTTTTGCTCGCTCTCACCTCTAATCTACTTGGGAAAAGAGCTCCTTGTAAGAGATCAATTTTTACCCTGAAAATTGCACATCTCAGCTGCCTGTTAAGTATCGATAGATCCGGGTGTTCAACAAACAGTTAGGAACTAAGCTGTACTCTAAAAAAAAAAATAAAATAAAAAAATTACTGGAGTAGACTGTGGGTCTCTCTTGGCACTTTATCAAAATCTACGATGCCTTAGATGTGGGGCTGGGAAATAATAATGAACAAAGAAGAGACGGTTTGTTTATCTAAATGCTACTGATCATAATATCACCTGCTTGGCTGCAAGCAACAACCTCTGGAAGCCAACATCAGCCAAAATTCATCCCAACCCTCATACCAAGCAGAGCTGATACATGCAACTGTCCTCATCCCATAATTTGCATCCCACAACCTAGACATCCCATTATATCCAGCACCCGCTCTCTTCTGGCTTGTTGATACGAGAGTTAGAAGTTTATCTCTTCCTTAAATACTGTATGTTACAGGCTGTGTCATTTTAAAATTAAAAAGTAAATGGCCAAGAACAGCAGAACATCACCATTGTAATGCCAATAAAGAATAATTTTGCTTTTAATTCATACATATTTGCCCTGGGGAGGGGCAGGGGCACAACTCGCAAGGGAGAAAGTAGCAAGAAATTATGAGAAAGAGGAAAAATAAGATTGGAGCTGTGACGGTCAGCCTGCCTCCTTTCCAGCTGTGAAAACTCATGAGAAACACTGGAGATGACTTACCCTGAGGATTGGCTTTGGGGAAAAGCACAGACAAATCCTTCTTGGGAATTTTAGGAAGGGACTTGATATAACTCTTAGCCTGAAAGAGAAAGGAAAGCACATCTACCGCACGTGAACGAGTGCAAGGGGGCTGTGAGATACAGCTCTTGGGTCTCATAGCTCAGATGAGCAAAGGCAAATGAAGAGAACAGCAAATCATCCCAGATGGCACATTTCAGTGACCAGTTTGCAAGGAACTATTTTTATCAATTGAGATACAGAAATACTCCTGTTTTAAGGGCCAAACTGGAGAACAGAGGTTGGTGGTTTGCTGGGGCATCAGGCACCTCACCTGGGAGTGCCTGCAATCCACACCAGTTCCCAACGCAACACCAAATCCATCGGATGTGCCACCAGCAAAGAGAAGCATCTTCATTGCCGAGGGGAAAAGACTGCTGCCACTCCTCCTTGCTGCTGCTGTAGAAGCAGCACCTCTCCCATCTCAAAGGCACAGCCAAGTAAACCTCTCCCCACCAATCCTCTGCCAAGCGAGACCTGAATCCACAGTGAACTTTCTTACCGCTTTGTCCTCCAGCTTCTCCACAAAGTCTTCTCCTGGATGCCCCGTTACTTTCAGGATCTGAGTCAGTTGATCTAGGTCTGGTAGGCTGCGTTAAAGATCACCCATGTAGGAGCAAGCCATGGACACCCCCCAACAGCTCAGCCTGTGGGCTGGGTGCCAGAAAACCTGAGGACCTGTGGCAGCTATGAGTAGATTACAATACAAACCCAACTGAGCCACAGAAGCAGAGACTCATTAGACTGGCAAAAAGAGGTCCAAGGCTTTTTTCCTGGGATGCCTTTTTCATCAATGGATAGTTTTGCTGGCATAACTCTGCCAGGGCATATACCCGTGGGCCTGGGGGATACGCAAGGGTTTGGGGATGGAGCTATGGCCATGCAAGATTAGACTGCTGATGTAGAGCACACGTGGCCAGCACAGAGGTGTATTTCCACGGGTGGCTTGGCCCCCTCCTATCTCCTCTGTTTTCCTCACCAAAATGACTGGTCCCTGCAATTCCCTCCTGGTAAACCAGACTGACACCTGTTTTTCTCAGTAGCCTCATTCATAAAAGCCCTTCCACATGCACCAAGAATTGTTACTCCCCCCAGGGAAAAGGTTCAGCTTGAAAGGATACAGTCTTTTCCTTTAAACAGCGTTTTCCCAGTCAGCATTTCTGCCATGATACAGCCAATAGACCAGATATCCACTGTTCAGAGAGAAAANGAAAAAAAAAAAAAAAGAAAAAAAAAAAGAGACAGTGAAAAGGTAGCAATGATTGCTGGGGCTGTTGCTTGCTTTGTTGCTTGCAGCAGGCACTGATTTAAATTTCACTCCCATTTTCCACCCTCCCCTGTTCTTTCTATGCTGCTAAAATCTCTGCTTTCATCATTTCCCGCAGGCAGTAGCTTTGGGAGTCATGGGACAGCTTTGGGACTTGCTCTGCTCCAGGGGACACTGATGATAAAGAAGAAAAACATCTAGAGGATTACGTGAGATTTGACCTAGGCGTGACAGCAGGATCCCCATGCTCGTCACCAGACAGTCACACCGCTGAAGCAAGACAGCTCACCTGTCTGGTTGTAATGCATCCAGTTCAGAATAACTTCTGGGGCTCTGTACCAGCGTGTAACCACGTAGCCAGTCATTTCAGCATCAGTGTGTCTGGCCAAGCCAAAATCCAAGATCTGCAGTTCGCCAAAGGAAGAGGGAAAAGGAAGGGCAGGAAAGAAAAGAGAAATCCTACGAGCAAGTGAGAATCTACTTCTAAGAGGAAATGAAACAGAGCCAATCAGATAAAAATGAGGCTCCAACTACACCACGGCCACCCACAGGGGATGGTTCAAGGAACTAACAGGTTTGTCTTAATTCCACCTAAATTGCAAGCTGGCTGCAAAACCAGTTGTTGTGTGAAAAGCCTGCCAAAAGGATCGGTGCTGTGTGCTACCTGGAAGGTCACTTCCTTTCTTGAAGCTTAAGTTTCAACTCTATGACCTTTATTTAATTGAGTTGTTCTATAACCTGGTGGCAGAGGCATGCTCCCAGGCCACCACAACTCACCCTTTCCTATAAAACCACCTTGCAGCTGATAGGGGATGGCCTCTCCCTCAATACTGGAGATGAACATAGCTTGACCCAACCTTTATGGGCAACAGAACCATTCCCTGTAATATACATTATAGAAAATATGTGCTAGAGCACCGCACCAGCAAGTTGCAAGCAAACCCTTCAGAGCAATACTGAAAATAACTTTGTCTGGATTCACAACCATCCTGTCAATGAGAACCAAAGGGTAAGTGGTTGAATCCAGTTATCCTTGAGGGATCGTTCACCTAACGCAAGTATTGCTCAGCAGTATTGAATTTATTTAGGAAGTCATTACGAACTGCTGTGCCGCAGGAATTATGGCGACAGGATGTTCATTCCAAGTCTTGGGCCCTGATTCAGCAAGTTACATCAGCAGGTGAGTATTTCCCACTGCCTGCAACTGCCAAGTAATGAAATGCCTTGAACTGAGTCTCGGAAGGCAAGAGGAAACATGACGGTGCCAAATTCCTGCTGACAGAGCAGTTCCTCCATGATCCAATATACTGCATGCTACAAAGTGGTGCTTTTACACCTACCTTTAGCTGACAGTCTTCATTCACAGCCAGGTTGCCGGGCTTCAGGTCCTACAACGGACAAAAACAGAATAATAAGGATGGTTTGATTTGCCGTGCATCAACATGAGCCTCAGCCAAACCTCTGCTTGCCTTTGATGGGGTCCTATAACATCCCGAGTCCAGTATTGATACAGCAAAAGACACCATGCCTGCTATACTCTACAGTTTTAGATTAGTACTCTTATTTTTTCTGAAACAGTTTTGATTAAAAAAGCATCAGAAAGTGCTTCTCAGCTCATCAGAAAATACCGAATTTTCCTCAAAACACTGCACAAATGAGCAAATCCAAACACATATAGGGTGTAGGAGGAAAACAGGGAGGGTGCCAGAGACACCTTAGGGCAGATGAGGCTATTAGTGAAAAGATGTTTAGGAATTTATTAGCTTTACAACCAAGCTGTGTTTCTCCTGAACAGACAAAAGTCAGAGTAAGAGTGCACATGGACTTACCCTGTGGATGACGCCAGCTGAATGAATATACTGCAATAAAAAGAGGAGCCACAATGTGAGCACCAGCAGACAAGACTTTCTGTTCTCCAGCAGAGAAATGAGAGCTACGAACAAGAGCTTTATGAGAGCACAACTCTGCAGCCTGCTGCAGGGCCCCAGCCCCCAGGGCAGCAGTTTGAAAAGAAATCTCTGCATTGAATTTCTGACAGTATTTGCAATGATATTGCCAGTCTAAAGAAGAGGCATAGAGCAGAAGAGGATGTATGGAGCAACAGTTCCTTAGATCAAGTACACCAATAGCCTCAAACTATCAAAGGCATCAGGATTACAGGGAGGAACATGGTCAGTAGATGACAAAATTTTATTATTTTGGGTGTTAAACCATGTGAAAAAAAAATCCCATTGTTAAAACACAAAATTGCAAAAAATTGACTACATGGCTTTTATCACACCAGTTAAACCTTCTGCGTGTTCTTCCCCCCATTATTTAAACTCAAGATAACAGTGATCTGGGGAAAGGTGTTATTAAGGTGAACTCATTAATGCCTTTAAGCCACTGCTTTGGCTCCAGGTGAAGGATGTTACAGAGGGCAGCATTAAGACATTGTCTCTACATCCCAGGGTTTGCAGTGATTTCTTTCTGTTCTCTCAAAGCCAGTTACAGCAGCATATTCCTTCCTTCATTCCCTCTGTCTTCTCCCCCGAGAGCCTCTGTTAAGAATTCAGCAGAAGCTCCCATTGCTACCAGCCTCTTCTTTTCTACACAGAGTTTTGCTGAGGGTTTTGGCGAGTCAAAGAGCGACACAACTGCTGTCACAGAAAAACCATCGCAAGGTCTATGACTGGCAATTGCTTCAATACCCAATTGACTGATGTGAACAAGCAGTCATTTTATTGATGTGTGCTGGAACAAGAGTAGTTCAACAGCAAATATGTGTTCTCAGGCAATGCCATAACCCCCCCAAATCTCCCTATATGGTGTTGGAAGGGGGTTTAGTTATGGTCAACCCAGAGGTGACGTGTAGAGGAGACACAGGGAGTCACTAAACTCCTCCAGACCCACCTACCTTCAGCCCTTTCAGCATTTGGTAGACCAGGTACTGGATCTTTTCATCACTGAATTCATGTCCCATGATCTTTTGTAAATCTGTCCGCATGTATGGCATCACCAGGTAGCTAAAAGGCAGTAAGACAAGGCCCTGAGTCTAGAAGAAAAACATAGGGAACCAGGCTAGTCTTGTTCTCACTTGGGATTTGGGGGGTTTTTTTGGCTGTGTAACTTACTGAACTAAGACGAGTTGTTGTGACAGTGTTCCTGGCTAACTAGTGTAGCCTGCAGTGATGCTGGGATTTCAACCTGCTCTGAAAGTTGCTCTTTCTCCTGCCCTTCAATCAGATATCTGACATCAAGTAAGAACAAGGATCTTCCAAACTTTAACAATCCTGAATTAGTTTAGACCTCAAGTGATGTTCAGTTTTGGACGGCCTTACGCCACCTGGGAGCTGAAACATCTCATGCAGCTTTGAAGAGTCTTGCAAAACTGCTGCGTTGGCTCCCAAATTTATCTTTGTAATGTTCTCCAGCCCTGCCTCAGAAGACAACATCTAGCTTCCTTCAGTCTTTGGCCTGCCTGCTGAGACTGCTAGTTAGTTGATTGTCTTCCAGCAGGAACTGCTCTGAGAACCTTCAAACACTTTTCCTGCAGGCTGCTAAATACCCAGCCATCAGCCGAAAACCCAAACCTAGGCACACGCTTGCTCATGCCTGAGGATGGGGAAGGGAAAACAACTCATCCAACCTGACCATCAACACTGAGGGAAACATCAAAAACAAAAAAACAAAAAAAAACAAAAAAAAAAACCCAAAAACCAAACAGCCAGAATCAAGATGAAAAGAAAGCCAGATCTTTAAAATTCTCAGTTTACTTCTCCCATTCCAAGTGCAGCCTTTTAGCTCAGCAGTCACACAGGCAGTGTGTTAGCATGGATCACACTACATGTGATATGCCATGGAATGTAATGCCTCTTCATTACATACGTTGCTCTATATACACTGTGTTCTCCCAGCTGTGAACATGGCATGGGATCCGTTTATGGATTTTGGGTGTTTTAGCCATGTTGCTGGCTGGGGTTAAACCACTATAGGAACTGACTTGTGCTTTTGATTCTCCTTGTTATTTGGGGATGTCTGGCTTTAGTCTGGGCCCTTTTCAACTCCGTCTGTTGGGCTGCACCTCAACCTGATCCATCATCCTGCTGCTAAGTCACCACCATCTTGCGCAATGGCTGAGTCTAGACAGAGCGAACACAAACTCCAAACTTACAAGTCCTGGAATCCCTGGTAGGAGGTGGCGGAGGTGAAGACATCAAGCAGCCCAATGACCTGATAGAGAAGAGAAGTCCACATTTAAACCTCGAAAGCATTTGCTGTGCACGTGGGACTTGGGTAGCAGCTCTCCATCAGCACACATACATGGGTGAGCACCAAGAACTCCATCTGAGGAATCCGAGGACTCCTCGCTATGCTGCGCAGCTGCTTTTCCTCTTACTAATACATGGGAGCACCCATTACACATCTGCTCCAGCCTGGTGCCAACTGGGCACAGCAGACAGGTAAGCAGTTAAACCCCAAGACTGCCTGCACGTGCCAAACATCAGGACCTCTCAATTAAAATAAAGGTGATGCCACCAGAAAGGACTTGCTCCCAGGTGGCAAGAAACCCCCCCTGGTTTCAGCAGGAATGGAGAGAAATGAGTACTTACGTTCTCGTGTTGCATGTGCTTCAACAGCATGAGCTCTCTGTACGCTCTCTTGGCAAAGATCTCCGACTGGAACGGGCGGCAGAGCTTCTTGATAGCCACTTTCTCCCCTGTCTTCTTGTCTATGGCTGAACTGCAGCAAACAAATAAAAACCAATTCTGACATCGGCAGTGCGTTTTAACAAATTTTGCAATACCAAAGGTCTTCTCCTAGAGAAGAGCTAATTCTGAGCTCACAGAACAGCAAAGGAAGGCCCCTTGAAAAACCCAGTGGAGCTCTGCACACACAGATGTGACCCTGTATGACCTGGGGCAGCAGACCACAGCTCATGCTCTTTAGAGCACTAGGTGGGATACCAAGCAAACTATCATTGGCTCATCTTTATTCCCCTTACCCTGCAGAAATGAGCTGGAGCCAATGGAGCTGTGAGGAGAGGGAAACACAAAGGGTTAAAGGTTAGGATTAGTTCTAACTCTGCCTTCTCCTTCCCTAAGGTGTGGAGATAAGGGAATAAAGCAATTTCTGCTTTGCCATCTGCTTGGAGGTTGTTGTCTTTTAAGGTACATCAGCTGCCTTCGCTGTATTCTGGAGCAGAGAAAGTGGATGTCATGCACTGAAAACACAGGCTGCTGGAATTAATTCTGCATTTGGGATTTTTGATGGTGCTTCTGTGTAAAAGCAGGTCTGGCTGAAAATGAGTGTTATAAAGCTAATGAAAACATGGTACAGCAGCCATTGCTGGGGACGTGACGTGTTATTCCCTCTGGTCATGTTTGCTGTTTGTGGCTGGACAGGGCGATCCTGCGACACTTTCTCTGCTTCTGGAGGCTCTTTGATCAGATTGCAAAGGCAGCCCCAGGTTTCACCAGGCAAGAAGTGGGGAGGGAGATCCTCAGGCAGAGATAGCTGTAATTTGGGATTCTCAGTGGTGTTTTCCAGGCGGGTATCAGTGCACCCCGTTATTATCGGTGCCTCAGCCCCTCTATGACGTCTCCAAGAGGCAAACAGATGAAGAAAGGGTTTTCCCTGCCAAATCATGCTGTGGGTTTCCAGAGCAGTTCCCACTGCTTTGTAAATCCTTATCTCATCTCCTGAGGAAACAGAAGGGCTATAAATCAGCATGTTCAGTCCCACGGCTTTTAGCTGCACAGGGTAACAAAGCCCACGTGAACACTGGCATTAGCTCTTTTTGCAGGTGTCCTCCAGCCTCGCACAGACATTTCCCCTGCTTCCTTCTCCGAAGGGACACGTGATTCACCCCGCCACGGTCCCTGACTGCCAGGCTCCAGCCACTGCTCCTTCCTCGAGGCTCTCGGAAGACCCAAGTCAGGGAGGGGCAGGTACCATAAAGCTGTAAAGCAATGTTGTTACTGTGACTTCCAGGGCTGTCACTCAGAAACAAGACTTGATAAATAAACCGGGAAATGCCGTCTATTGTAACGCAATCAAACAGTGCATTTTTCTGGGTTTAGAGCTGATTGCATTAGGAGAGGTGGGAATATTCCGTTCCCCGTGGCTTTCCCTTTGGTTCAATGCTGAGGAGGGGTTATCAGTTCCTTGCTGCAAATCTTGGAAGTCTCTTACACAGCTTTCTCTGATTGTCAGCCACAAGCGATCAGTTGTGGTCCATCCTGCAGCAGTCTGGGCTATTACCAGCTCTCATCAACCTCCCCGATACCATCGGGCAATCTCCCTGCTCTTGGCCACCAAGTTCCCTTCCCGTTGCTCTAAGTTGTCTATGATAAGAGCAAAAAACATCCTTTGAGAGCTTCGGTGTGATGGCGATTTCAGCCAGGAAAAGCAAAGGAAGTGCAGGAAGAGCTACACGAGGCAGCTTCAGCACTGAAGATGCCATAGGGTGTCTTAGGAGGACAGTGAAGAGTTGTCTCAGTTTCAGGTAGGTGTCTTCAGTAGGTGTTGGCAGAAGGGACAGCACAGTGTCAAGTTTTCCGAGAAGCCAGGGAAGAAGGAGGAAGGCACCCGGACCAGATAGTCAAACAGCTTCTGCAGAATTCAAGGCAGATTTCCTAATCTGAGGGTGCATCTTCTTACCTGCCTTCCCAGGTGCTGGCCCACAGAGCATCTAACCCCACCACTCCACACAAGAGAGCTGGGTGATGGAGCTTCAGCCTGCCCAGCACAGACAGCGCTAGTTTCACCCTTACCATAAGGCACAGCTAAGCGTTAATTCAGCTGACACATCTGGAAGAGCCCACCACATTCTTCCCAGCACAAGTTTAATGAATGGCTGAAGTTTGGGATTACACTGGGCAGGCAGAGCTGTTCCTGCCTCAGCTGGCAGAGATCGGCAAGAGCAGAGTTGGAGGGGTCAGAAGACTACTCTTCCACAATTCCCTTCAGCGGGAAGCCAAATTACTACAGATTTTGGCAGAATTGATGAGGGAAGAAACACGTCTTTGCTGTTTTTCCCGAGTTAGTTTCTCAGCTGCTCAAGGAGGTGTAAAAGCCAGCAGCTCCGAATAATGTTGCGATAGGAAAGCTTCCCAGCAATTCCCAGCAGAGGACAGCAAATCCTAACTGCACACACTTCCACCTCTGCTTGGTACAGGAATCAGCACCAAGCCCTCTCTGCTGAGCACTGTCCCTGCGATACCAACCCGCCGCGCCCCAACCCTGGGGCTGTTTTAACACCCATCCCTCCCTCCCCAGGCCTCCAGAGCAGCCGAGACTTTCCCTGGGACCAGTAAAAGATTTGTCGTCTTGTTTTTTGTTTTTTTTTTCTGGTAGGCAAGAAAACTTTGCAAGGATTTCCCTCTTCCCTTTTTTGCCCTTTATTTTCTTTTAGACTTCCAGCTTTTCTTTAGGATAAAAACCAGAAAACATTGTAGAAATATTTAAAAAGTCAAATTTAGTCTTGCCTGATTTTTCAGGACTCATTTAAGCGTCTCAGAAGCTTTAAATGAACCTGGACAGCGAAGTGGGGAAAGGAAACACTGGTGCCCCTTTGTAAATAAGCAGCCAGGGGACAAGGACAGAACCTGGGCCCCAGGGTTTCAGGATCTGTGCCGTGACAGCCGTCAGATAGACTTTGCCCAACGCCTACAAAAGGGGACACACCTTTTTTTTTTTTTTTTTAGCTCGGTGTGTTGTGAAACAAGGGCTCCGTTCAGATCCTATCAATGGGCTGCTTCATATTCAACCTTGCAAAAAGTCACCCGTCTCCTCCGGTTCGCCAATGTAAACCAAGCAAGTTCTGACTTCTGCTTGCTCTCACTACAGGCACCCTTACCCAACTGATTAATTAACAGCAGCTCATGCTGCTCTCTCGTAGATTGAGGATTATCATCAGCCGGGAAGGAAGTCCTAATCTGTTACTGATCCTGGTTTACAATGATTTCTATTTTATGATTTCAAGCTGGAAGTGGCATCAAGGTGGGGGTCATACTGTCCAGCTCCTTTCCCCAGGCAGCCCAGCATCACCTGCCTTGGACTAAAGCAGCAAGGACATGCCACAGAGGACACGTTGAGGCCACCCCTGTTCCAGTACCCAACTCTGTCATCATCTACAAATTGTTTTTGGACATGCGGGTATTTTTTCCACCCTTTTTGCTGCCTGACAGAAATCTTAATGCAAGCTTGAGACCAAGGCAGCTTAAAAGCTGCCTGACCCCCAACGTCAATGTGACACTCCAAGCTGCCTTACTGCACCAGGCAGCCCTGCCTACCTGGTCCTCAAGCCGCTGCCTAAGGACACCTACTGAAGCGAGCTCAGATGGGAAACACTCCCCTCTGCCCACCTGGGATAACCACAGGAGGAAACATCTCGGTTTCTTCAAGTGACCGAGCCTCCAACCCGCTGCCTGCGCTGGAGCGGGAGGCAAACCGCCTTCATCACACATGCAAATGTCCTTTCCTAATGGAGGTGTGCTGACAAGCACCTCCTCGTTTCAACCCCGGCGCGATACTTTAAACAACCCCAGCTCGCCCCATGCTGCTGCCTGGGGTGCAGGCAGGACCCCACTCACCACACTGAGCCGTAGGCTCCGGACCCCACTGGGTGGAGGGATGTGTATCTCCTGGGCAGCTCCCAGAGGGTTTTGTTCACCTCCTGTCTGTAAAAGCCTCTTCTCCTTGCGATGTTCATCGCCCGGCGGGTGTGAGACTGCCACCCCCCCAGAGTACTGGCGTACGGGAGGGTTTCTGAGGTGAGAGCGGGACAGCAAGGCCTCCTGTGCTGGTAAAAAAGGCTCTAGCAAGTTTCCTTCTCCGTTTTCAGCTGTTGTGAACGTGAAGGGACATGTCTTTGGGCCCTCCTCCCTCCGCCTCCACATTGGCGGAGGTGAGGCATCAGGTTTTCCGACACGCCTCGCTCTTTTACAGGTGCCTCTGGACTCTGCTATAGGAGCTGAGCACCCAGCCCCGTGGCAGGCACACCTCCACGAGCCCCACCGTCACCTACAGCTCTCTCTCCTGCTGCTATCAGGCCACCAGCCGAGAAATGTCCTCGTGGGGCTCGCAGGGGGTCTCGTGAAATCCCTGCTCTGAACAAGCAGATGAGTAAGGACTTGTCGAGCTGGGGAATCTGGGGGACAAGCCACAGCGCCTCGTCAGACACGCGAGGACATTCTTCTATCCAGCTGATGGAGGACAGCTCCAGGCTCATGACGAAGGACTCCAGGGTATTACCTCCACAGAAGAGCAAAGAAGCGACGGGGATTTTCTCCCAAGCCTGCCTTCCCAGCAGAGTGGGGAGGTGGTGAAAGCAGGCTGAGGTTCTCCACTTTTGTCCAGGTGACAGCAGCAAGGAGGTTCAGGAGCAGCTGCGAGATGGGACCATCCTGAGAAATGTTCATGCCCCAGGCTCTCCTGGGTCTCGTTTCACCTCCTGCAGAAGGTCTAACCCCTTCTCGGGTCTTCTTGGACAGCACAAAGCCCAAGTTCACTGCTGTGCCTCCCATCACCAGGCCAGACCAGCAAACCCAGCCCGCGAGAAGGTCCGTTTCCTGGTAAGCAGCAAACGCCTTGACATTTTGCTCCAACTTTAGGAGGCTCAGGTGGGGCTCCCGCACAGGAGGTAGGTGTATCCCTACATAATTCCCAAAGGAAGTGACTAAGCTGTGCCTTACCAAGCCAGCACAGCTGCTTACACTGTGCTCTACCCCGCCAGCCCTCAACCCTGCCCAGAGCCTCTGCTCCTTCCATGTGTCACCTGCAAAGCTCTCCCTGCTCTGAGCACGCCTGTGCAGCAGGGTTAGAGCCGAGTTACCTGATAAATAAGAATTACGGAAAAAGCACTATCAGGGTTTTGGGAAAAGAATAATTTTCCCTGCATTTTATAGGCAACTGACGCAATACATACTAGCCTTGGCCTTTTCGTTCTTCAGATAGCCATGGTAAGGTCTGCTGTTTTATAAAACACAAACTAGGGACAAGGTGCTATGGCAATTTTTTAACCTTGCTTATGCAGATATGTGTAAATAAGCCCTGGCTATAGCAACAGCACAGTCAGGAAATATACCGACGACTGGCTTGGTTCTATAAATACACCTGTGAGCAAGAGGTGTCACAGCTATAACTCCCAGTACATAAGCAAACATGTAACTCATTTGTTATTTTATGAACACAACTCTTGCTCAACTACGCGTGGACACGCAGATAATCAGCACACAATTAAGGAGTTCTGAATATCTAGGGCATGTCTTGGCTGTAGAAAGGTGAATTAATTCAAGTGAACAATTCAAATCGAATAGGAAACCTTAAGTAACTTGATTTTGTAGGTGTAGTTTGTTTTCTCCCCCCAATTCAGTTCTCACGGATTTTAGTGGGGGGGTTTAGGGGTTTTTTTTTTGGCTAACCAGGATATACTCTAACTGAGCACATTCTGGAATCATCTATCTTGGGTTTTGGGGATTTTTTTTTTCTCCTAGCAAACAACAAATAACAGGTCCTGTTCAGGCATTTTTCCCCTCCCCTCTCAATTTGTGCCAAGGCAAGCAGAAGGTGAAAACAAGCAGGAAGGCAGCTTCCACACAGCTGAGAGAACACCCCCACGCTTTTCTTTGTACTTACTCAAATCAGCTGCTGCACAGCTCTGTGACAGGGGAGCATACAGGTTGTGGGTGTCAGCTACCTGACTTGGATCAACACAGACCACCTCAGTTTATCAAGGCCTGGGAACTTCGGTTACTGAGGCTTTTGTTAGTGTGAAGAACACAGCTTTGGTCAGTCGTTCTTCCAAGCGAATGGCACCGATATATAACAGAAGTCGGAAAATCTCCACTATGGAGAGCCACGATGCTCCTGCTCCCATAAACACCCTTCCACCACCAACTAGATGGCAGCTGAAGACGAAAAAAATCACTTTTAAATAGCAAACAAACACAAACCAGTACTACTGGGTAAGGGTCCCCAGTCCGGGCAAGTAGCAGAACTCTGGTCTATGTGTTGAATAAGCGCTTCCCTATACTAAACAGAAAATAAAAGTATTTCCTTCTGTGTCCAGTACTCATGGTCAGACTCTAACCTAGTTTTGTAGTAAAGAATTCACTTGGGACAAATATGGACAGGAGGCCAGTGTCAGCAGAGTCAGTCAACACATCATGCAGCCTTGGCCCCCCCACCCCAACCATCACAGACAGGATCCCGCACAGCATGAGGGAGAAATTCAAATTCACACTGTGCTAAAACTAACCCTTTAGCGCAGGAGCTTTTTAAGTACCACCAGCGCAGTAAATCTGAAAAATAGGTTTTATTTTTAACCAGTGGTATTGTGACATCTTATCTGGCATAACCAATTACAGCAAAATTCATGGATAGAAACAAAATAGCAGATCTCTTCTTTGAAGTGCCTCCTCCTGTTCAGGCTGCAGGCAGCTGAACAGCATTGCACTGAAGGTAGGGAGTGCATGCCACGCGGGCTCCCGTTACGGGTACGGACTCCGAATGAAACATTCCCACTCACACACGCACACAGACACACACACACACCATCTATATTTTTAAAAATCTTTAGCAATATTTCCGCATGAAATCACACTGTATAGCATCTACACATAAAATGGCTGATAAAAATAATCTTGCTGTAGGTTTACATAGTATATCTACATTTTCATTTGACTACGTGGACTGCTGGTCCAGCAGAAAAGGGAGGTTTTGTGTCTTGATTTTGTTGGTCTGAGGCAAGTTTTATCCCAGAGCATGAAATAACTGCTCTCTTCATCTCACCGCAGACCTTTCTTAAGTGTTTGACCTGAAGAGATCACTGGAAAGTAGCCTAGGAAGAATCAATGGCTTTGTCATCCGTGTCCCATCCCTTTGTGCTGCCCCTTCAAACACAGGGTAAAAACACTACAAACAGTTCCTCTCCATCCCATAGGTAACAAGAATACAAAATACTGCAAAAGCCTTTCTCCTCACATACACAGGTACGTTGTCCACACAGGATGCCTGCAACAAACAGATGTCTAAAAATGTCTCCTCCACAAGCCCTAAAATCAGGCTCCTGAGCTCCCCAGGTACAGTTCTAGCACAGAAACAGGCTGAGAAACCTCCCTCCTGCCAGTCTCTAACTCTGGGCATTTCATTTCACACAGAGTCCTGTAAAACACAAAATATTTGAACCATGTTTGTATTCAAACATACTCCCTTTTCATGTTTCCTCAGGCAGAGATCAACCTGCTAAAAAAACAGCCAAGATGATCTTATCTGAGAGGGTAAAAAAACCTCTAGTAAATGTTAGTTTTATATATATAAATATTTATATTTATAGATATAGACAGTGAAAGGGAGATTGTGGTTTTAGCATGCTTATTTCTTTGCTTTGGATTCCAATACTTCTAAAAAAATTCTTTTCAGGAAATAAGTTAAGTTCTGGCACAAGATGCCATAGTTGTTTCTTTGAAGAACATTTTTTACATTTGATCTCACAAGAAACCCTCCGTCCCAAGCTCTCCTTCTCCGAAACCAGAAGATCAGAACACAAAGAAAAAGGTGCATGTTTCTATGCGGTGTATTTTATCCTTTCCTCGCCAAGGCCTCCAGAACGGCAGGTATTTCACAATGAGCTGCAGCACAAGAGGAAGGATGCTGTGATTTCATGGCACTGGCTGAGGTACTCAGTAAAACAGTTCACCGATGATTAAACCGCCCTAGTGCCATCCCCAAGAAGTAATGACAAAAATCAAGCAGCTCTACATGCACATACAGCTACAACATGCAAACACACCCCACCTTTTAAGGAACAAAATACACAAACGTGTGGCTAGCAAGAATCTCCTCCAGCCTCTGTCTCCTGGGAGCTAATGCTGGGAAGCCTCAGAACGAGAGGAGGGGAAGAGGGAAAAACACAGGAATACCCAAATCCAGGGGTAGAGGCTATTGCCTCGGAAAGTTATTTCCTGATTACATAGAGTTCATGCCCGGCTACCTGGGGGCCTTCACCCTGAAAAACAGTGGGTCAGAGACTTCCACTCCAGACTTCCTTTCCCTTCTCTCCCCATTCGTTTAAGGCACAAACATATTTACAGTTTCAAACAAAACCTTTTCATGTTCCAAGAAATCAGACATTAGTAGGCCTATACATTCTGCTGTACCAGGAAGATCTGGACATAAATCATCCATCTGGCATTGAACAGGGACATCCCTTAACCCCACCTTCAGTCCTGAGGAAAACAGAGGACTCTCTAAACCTATAGAAGAACTTCCATTATTTTGAGGTTACTTAATTGTAGAAGAATTGATAAATGGCAAGGATTGTAACCCAATTTTAAATGTCAGCTTCCCCACCTCGCCCCAGCAGTGCAAACTAGTTGAACACTGTTACTCTGGAAGGACTGAAGAGCAGTCAGAATAGGTCTTCAGAGGCTTGCCCCAGGCTGTACACAGAATACAAGAGAGCATGCAGCATGTTTACATAGACTCAGCTTTCTTCCCTCCCCCCACCCTCCCCAATTCAACACACACAAAACCCCTCCACCAAGGAGAATATTGTTGTGACGAGGCACTTGAACGATAATTGGAGAGTCCCCATGAAAAGGCCATCCCCTCACAGTGAAGTAGGACAAACAGAAGAGAGCAGTTTCTCAGGACTCCATCTCCTCTTGGTCAAGCGGCGGTGGCACAAAGCTGATTACTTCATCATAAGTCAGGCCTGGTGGGAAAAGCAAGACAAACTTAATAGGCAGTACTAAAGACATCCCACATGCAAGAAAACCTGCAACGATCTTAAAGGTTCTAACACTATTTTAAACGAAAACCATGGTTTAATTAAGAAAAAGAAAAGAATGGTTACACCATTCTCAGAGACTAACATACACAATAAAAGATACATCTCCTCAATGCTCTAGAAGTAAGTTTGAAAACATAAAAGACACGAGCAACTATGTCGCCTACATGTTTGTACGCTCATAGTAATAATCAGTTACCAGGGATTATGCTAATTATGTGCACAGCACATTATAGATTCACTCAGTATAAGGACCTCAGAACGAACAGGATGCCCGCATTTTTATCGGTTTCTTTTGTGCCTCTAACTACCGTGGCTTAGTTATGGAATGGACCACAAGGGAAGCAGGCCGGCTCCCTCTCCTGTCCCCCAAACTCACTTTTCCATTCTTCAATCTCAAGTTCTCTGCTTTCAAAAGACTGGTCATAGGGGTCTGCCACTGGTTCATCGTCCGGGTCGTGATACTGAGCAAAGTAGGCATGAGCCAGCGCTTCTGCTGCAGTAATTCGTTTGTCTGTATCCAGTACCAACATCTTCTCTAGCAAGTCCACAGCTGCAAAAACACCAGAACAGAAAAGAAAGGATTTTACATTTTGTGAGCTGGGTCACACTTTATTCTGAAACATAAGTTCATAAAAGCCCAATGTATGAGGAATCTGTAGTTTCTCAGGACCCACCCATCATTCACAATTTCTTCTTATACCCTCAGTCCACACATACTTTGTAAATTTTGAAATTGGTACGTAGCTCTGTTCTGAACTACTTCTGCAGTCAAAACAAAACTTTAGGAAAGTCTCGGTGTCCCAGGACATGCTAGCTTCAGGTTCAGGAAGAGCCCCACATTTAAAAAGCAAGCCTTACCTAGTGGATTGGCACCAATAAACACATTTTCAAAGTTCATTTTCGGCATGTAAGACAGAGACTGAATGTAGTTTCTTGCCTGTGGAAATAAATGGTCTGCTGAAGTATAATACAATCCAGCCACCAAGTCAAAGTACATTTCAATCATCCTGAAGCACCGGTTATTATGGTCTGTCTCCTCGCTTTGCCTTCTCTTTACTTCTTCTGATACTTACTAAGCCCATCAGCATTAACCCTTCCCAACTAAAGGCCACACAAGACAGCAGAGGAAGAGCTGACATTACTTGGGGTTCATGCAAGACTGAAAAGCAAAGAGGTGCTGCAAGGGCTGACTGCCTTGGAGTCCTGGTAAGGCTGCGTGCAGTACAGTGTCTGCTGGTAAGCCGCACAACATGGCACGCAATGCAAAACCAACTCATATCCAGGCTCTCCTGAGTCTCAGAAGTCTGTGGTTGAGTGTGCACTGTCCAAATCTCAACTCTTCATTTAGTACAAAGATCTTGCTGAAGAGCAGGTAGTTAATTGCCCACCCCATGCCACATGCGAGCATATCATTTACAGAAGCAGCAAACACTGCAAGTGAAGACCTGCCCTGCAAACCCCCCTCATCTGCTCAGGTCTCACCTCATGGCTGGGCATCCTGTTAATGAGATATGCAGGGGGTGTTCCCGTCAGACGCATGATCTGCTGAAGCTGGTTAATATCTTAAGTGCCTAGTCAAGGGCTTTGTTAAAAACAGTGCAAAAACCATTTTAAACAGAAAACAGCTGCATACAAAGCATCTCTTCTGCAAGCCACAAGGCAAAAGCCATACAGGCAGGGACTACTAATTTTTTCAAGTACTTGTGAAAGGTTTAGCAATTGCACTAGTGAACACTTAAAACAATGGAGAATTACTGATCAGTTGGTAACAGTGTCAGTACAGAAAGTATTTCTGTCCACCATAAGTAGCATTACACTACAACACAGTTGCCTTCACATTTCCCAACAGTTTTAAGCTACCAGAGTAGACGTTTCCTTTGGCTGAAGCTACTCCTCAAAAATTTTCCAAGGCTGCTGCAGCTACATACAGCCTCAGGAAAATGAGCAAAAATTAAAACAGAAACAAAAATTGTATCCTCTGCACTTATTACCAGCTTTTTTTCTTGCTGCACAGAAAATACTTAAGTTCCTTGTGGTGCAAAGTGAAATCGGCTCACAACTAACACCTCCTTCTAAACAGCTTTGAATGCTCTTTGATACGTGGGTGAGGTGACAGAAGGCAATAAATGCAAAATTAGCAAAACATTAGCATTGCATAAGACAGAGTTAGCTGATGTCGGTGAACAGACAGAGAAGTAAGAGCAAGTAAAGTAATGCAGCAGAAAAAGAGAATTCATTACAGTGACACACTAAAGGCCCTCAAACACTTGTTTTGCTATCTTCATCCTGTGGAAAAAATTAGTAGAAACAGTACTTCACTGCATTTTTTTTCTTTAAATAAACTCTTGATTTGGACCTGGCTAAAAGCAATTATTCTTTTTATTGTGCAATGTTAAAAAAAAAGACCCACTTCAATCTTACGTATGCAAACTAATCTTTCGCTTAACTCAGTCAACCTTTAAGCTTATCTCTCTCCCTAATCCCCTGTACTTCAAATGCCAGACTACCGTTAAGGTCAGTTCACAGGGCACTCAAAGCAACCTGCTTTATTCAGTTCTAACCTTTCCAAGGGTAGAACATCCCAGGGCTTTTTAAATTGGTGTGATATTCAGCAAGTTGACCAACTGATTCCAACTTGCACCGCGTATCTACCTTCATCAAATGTAAGTCAAGGTTAACCTCCCATTCTGCATTTACTGTCACATGGAAAAGAACATCAGCTACAGTACAACATAACCTTATCATCACTCTCCACCATGCTGATCCTCTATTACGGATCAGAAACAGCAGAGAGACTTGCTGAAGTACGCTGCTAGTTGCCTCTACGCAAGCTCATTGCTCACTATGCATTAACTTGTTAATCCATACTGTCATGGCATCTCTTGATCTAACTTTATGCACTTCACCTTCAGAAACAGGTAAAATTAAATGCCATTTAATAATGTCTTTGCAGAAGTTCACAATTCAAGATTAGAACAATATAGAAATAGCAGTATGGCTGAAAATAGAGGTCACCCATTAAAAAAAGGAGACTGCAGAAAGCTTTTTGCTATTACCTCGATAAAAGGGCCCCATACAGCAATACCCTTTAAATACATAGCACAATTAGTTATATTCTCAGCAGACTATATACTGTGTGCCCTGGAAACAGCTACCACATAAAAGCACCTAAAAGGCATTTTGGATTTTATGCTACAAAAACAAAGATGGTGGCAGTAATGTTTCAGAAATTAATCATACTACAGAAGAGACTGTGTGTTTAGAGGATTACACACTTGCTCCTGTTAAGAAAGATAGGCAATCTGGAGAAATAATAATTGAGACCAGCCTCAAGCTCTTAACTGTGAAAAATACTTCCCTAGAAGCATCTCATCATATAATATATCACGAAGTATAAACCCACAAATTGAAAGGAAAGTCACGAAGCAGTAAAATGAGAATATGGAAGGAAGAAATCATACCACAGGCAGAGGTAAGAGGAATAAAGATCAGATACACACAGTGTAAGAACTCAAAGCCATCCAAGAACAAAGAATGACGAAGGAAGAAAAATAACAGAAAATAAATCCCAACACATACTACAGATAGACTACAGGAGGGCAACACACAAACTTGGGACTTCCGAAATGGCAGATATTACAATCAAAGTGTAAACTCACAGACTCTGAGGAGATTTTCTTCAAAAGCTCAGGCCCTGGGGTTCCAACGAGTCTCAAAATGAGCTTCAACTGATCAATATCTAATGATGGACCATAAAGGAAAATGCTGGGACAAATCAAAATGAAAAGCACAACATATCAGCCTACTAATGTTGAAAGTTAACACCTGCCAAGGCCTCGACTGAAAAGCTTTTTTAAGCAAACTGTATTCATTCCTCTCGTTTACAGTCGAATACCCCTGTATAACACAGCTCTGTCCGCATCAAACAGATTGAACAACTTGTCTAAAAACACACCACATGCATTGAATCGGTCGCTGCATCCTTAACTATCACAGAGCAGAAGTCAAAGCTTTCACCCCACTGATAAAGGATCAGTTTACATGCTTGTTTCACCCTTTCAGGCCCCACACCAAAGTAGAAGCAGTTAGCAGGATTAGGTTGCATTAGTGACAGATGAAATAAAGCAGAAGGCTGAAAAGTGTAGGCACTAATATTAAAAAGAAGTCAAGGCCTTTTGTGAACACCTTCTAAGGTAATTCAGCCACTTCTAAAACTTAGAAAGTAAGAAAATGACTGGACCCTGCTCGTGACCTACAGCATCCCTCCACCTGAACTCAGGATGCACCTTTCCAAGGCCCAGAGCAGCCAGGGCACCGCACCCAGCAGAGGTGCTCGCCCCCGCCAGCTTTCTGGGACCAGCAGGGCAGGAGGCCAAAACCTCCAAAGGATCTCCCTTCTGCCCTACAGACCCGCTGGAGCAGCAGAGAGACACAGGATATGGGCTCAGATTTAAAATCTCTAGGTAGAAAGCTCTTGGGACATAACACTGCAGATGCAAAGAATGTTTTATCCAGATCAGAGCTTTCATCAGGCCACATACCAACCTGAGCTGTTGTCTTTTAACAAGGCAGAAAAGTTAAATATTTGGCAGAAGTGATAAAACATACACTTGAGGGGAAAAAATACACTAAAGACAGTTTTACGTCCAAAACTCAAGAGAGTAAGGACACACAAGGTATCTTTTTAAAACCACGAAAAGAACAATCCCCCTTCTTCTCTGAATTATCCTCCAGGCTGCCCTTCAAAACCTACTAGTGATTTCAGACTGTCTGTAATGTTTATATTTGCCCTTAAAATTATATCAAACTAGTTACACATTTTCCTTTGAATAAGAGTAGTCTACTTACTAGACAAAGTTTCTTCCAGGATCAATGCTTTCCTGATGTTTTAAGATCCAGTTACAATCCTTGTTAGAGTATCTTTTAATTAGACTACTTCAAGAACTTCAAAAACTGCTCCTGTTTTTTAAAAAAGCCTCAGAGTTCCTGTAATACTGGCAAACAGTATATGAAGGAAATCACCAATATTTTGCTAAAACCTTTATCTTTTAATGTAAACTTCGGTCTAAAGTTTTACATACAGAATTAATTAAAAGCCCTGGAAATAGCACTTTGTCAGAACAGCTGAACTAATTTCTCACCTCTTAAGTTGCTTGGACAACTCCCATCTACTTAAACACCCAAAACCCAAGAGTAAATCCAATGTACCTAGTTGGATTTAGCTTAGCTGCTGAATTGCCAACTCTTAATTGTCAATGCTTAAAATGAAATCAGTATATCCACTGGCATAGGAGAATTAGCAGAGGGTGCCATACTAACCACAATTAGCTCATTTAAATTGGCTTTCCTTCAGTGCCATTTAAAACAGCCCTTACATCTTTCACTCATACTTGTACAAGAAACAGTTGTGCAAATTTCAGACTGCTAACATGCTCAGAAGTCACATGCCATACCTCAGTTTAAATACTTAAATTCTTTTAAAGGCATTTAAAATCATGTGCACCAGGTGTGCCAACAATACTGCTGCCCAGTCTGCTGTCAGCTCTTTTCCCAGGGAAAACTGCTATCGGAAGATACTTCTGTAATATGCTTCAGTGCCTTCTCAGATAAACAAGAGAAAACACAGAACGTGTAACTGGCGCTGCCATAGGCATGCCAAAACCCAACCCCTGCTTCTAGTTTTAGGCCTGCCATCTATATAACCTGCTGAATTGCAGTATTCATTTAACTACAGGGCCTACCACATCCCAGAGAAATGAGCCAAGACAGGAAAAAGACTTAGTAAATATGAAGCAAAAGAAAAAAGAACACACATGTGCATGGAGAAGGAAAGCGCAGCGTGCAAACCCCAAATACCATCACCAAGGTACTCCCGACGACTGATGAGTCTCAGTGATTCTAAAATTCAGAAAACAACCTGCCATCACCATTGGCAGCAGGCATTCCAAGACTGTAAGAGCTTATCCAGGCAAAGCAAAGTTCAGAAGTTGTTTTAGCTGCCACCGCAAGCAAGAATAAGATGTATCTGAAGAATATGTAATTTCAGACTGGTTAGTTATCATGGAAGTCTCATTACTACGGAATAAAAATACTCTTCAGAGTTTAAAGGGAATACAGTCAGCTTAAAACATATAGAAAAAGAAAATTGGCTAAACTAGTACAAAACATTCAAGATATTCTTATTTGTACTTTATATCATTTTATGCAAGTCATCAAACTTAAAGTCAACTTTCCTACTTATTTGTACGAATCATTCACATTACAAGAGCTGTAACAAAATTAGAATATACATGTTTAACAGAAACTGATCTTGGCATAAGACAGATATGATAAAAACAAAAAGAAAGCACCTAGCTATGCCTCACATTAAAAGCCCAGAGGACTCTGATTTTCATCACCTCAGTTTTTTTGTCTCTGACTAGTCTTTCCCCACAATCTTGCTCCCCTTCTCCACCTCCTGGCAGAGATTTTACATTAGAAATCCATCTTTCATCCAAATATTTCCACCCATAGATTGCAATAGGAACAATTCAATTACCTTATGCTCAGTTTTAAGTTAGGAATATTGTAACAATCCTGCAGAGCTAAGCCCATATTAAGCAGGTTTTTTTTCCTAAGAGCATCTACTATTCTTGCTTTAAGTCAATGACAAGCCATGTTCAGAATCTCTACAGGTTAGGTCCTTCAGAACTTAAAACTAAATTCAGCATTAGTTTATCAGTGGCATAATCATCATCTTGGAATACAACTTTATTACTTACCAGATTAAATTAACTGCACAGCTTGCTTGTACTGAAGCCCCTTACAAGTAATATATGCATCTCCAGGCCATATAAAAAAATACCTCATGGACTATAAATAACATCACACCATTTCTGCTAAATCCTTGGTGAAAGGGACCAATATTTCAAATGAGAAC
>VYZV01037810.1:585-25300 GCA_013401275.1 Pandion haliaetus | reverse complement strand
TATAGCTTCGAAAAAGTGAGTCTAAAAAAAAGAGACCAGAGAGGTAAAAATTTTCCAAATAAGTTCTAATTCAGACATCAAAACTCCTTCATGACTGTGCTTTAGAAAGATGAAAATCCAGTATTAATACATTAATAATGGTAAGGGTTTTTTTGTAAAGAACCATCTTCCTTCCAGTCAAAGTGCCACCATTTATCTTGGAGGTACCCCAAGATATATTTCTTTCCTCATTGAAAAGTTGATAAAACACTGCAAACCCACTTTCATTTTTTAATTAAAACATTCTTTTAAATTCTCTCCCTGTTTAAAAGTGTGTGGTTAGCTGTGCCTACACAAATACTTAAGTTTTTTCTGAGCGCCTTTTCTGTTTAGATGGTTTGCTCCTTGCTTGAAGTTTTAGTTACCAGATCTTTGCATTAAATCACGATATCCTTCCTAAAGAAAATTCTGATACTGAATATCTGGTGAAGCAGTTTGTGATACCCCCCTCTGTTCTTAACACATGTGGCTTTGATGGCAGCAGAAACTGAGAAGAATAAAATACTGACCACATTGTGAGCAGTCTTTTTGGTATATTGAATGTTTTTCCACATACTCCATGAAATACCAGCTGAGATGTAAAGATGCCTACTGAGGAATGCAGTGCCAGTGAAATTCAGATCATAGCAGACAGCCTTCAGCTTTTGCTTATGTTGAAGAAATGAGATTGAGGAATATGTAAGATGGTTTATATAAACTGCTAGCTCTTGGGTGGCTAAACAGCAAGTTAAATAATGTATGATTCTTAAACTTTTATAATGTGGACTACTCCTGGAAGAGCGAGGGTGATGGAGCAGGTTTTCCTCTGTAATGAACATGTAAGAAAACATAGCATAGGATCTGTTAATGTGACTAGAAAGTTACACTTGCTAATATGTCAGCAGACAGTGTATGTTGTATGTGCTTTACACAATTTACAAAAATAAGATACTGTACTGATGCTATATGTGTTTTCACTGCCTTAGGTTTGCTCTAAGGACCAGAAATCATGTCCAAGTACATATATAGGAAAACAATTATGCTCATCTCATGACGGTTGCTCCAACCTATCTGACTTCAATTCTGTTGCTCTAATTTAGTGCTCTCCCATTTCTTCTAACCTGGGAACTCCATTTTTGTCTCTTCATTTACCATCTGCTTTAAAAATTTACATAAGGTTTAACATTAACATTCCTTTTGGTGTAGAAGTGTTAGCTATTGCTGCATCTGAATTATCTGGCAACAGCAGCAAGGATATTGTGTAAAATGTGTCCTTTTTACCTAGCATGCCTTTACTGGGTCAAATACACTTTTATTTTCAGCATTTGGTGCCTCTAGTTTGGTAATCATTGGACTATTTTTAGCATTCAGAATTGGAGGTGCTGTCTGCAGAGAGCTCTGTTAAACGGCAGATTCAGCTCCCTTTTTGTGCAGCTGAGTCTTGTCAGTTTGATCCAAGTTCATGCATTTCATTCAAAAGTAAATGCAATCATCTTACTGCTGTGTTTTTTTCCAGTTGCCATTCCAGCTGAATTATTTGTAGTAATTACTGTGTTGTCTCTTCTTTTTCCTGTATGTTGTCAGGACCAAACAGAGTGGGTAAGTAACCAGAGCTGGTAGTTGAGTACAAATATGAATAGAGGTGCTGGGGTAGCTATGATTATGTTGTAAGGGTGGAAGGATTTGTCTTCTGAGTCTCAAAAAAACATAATTGCTTTTGAGCTATTGAAGTAAAAAAAATTCTCAGTAACACAAATTATAGTCATCCAATTTAGGCACGCTTTTCTAGTTCCCTCCCAATTCTTTCAAATTACTGAAGAAAACATCACTGTGAAAGAAGCAAAACTGAGGCAGCTGTTGGTCCTGAAACTAGCTTTGTGTAAACAAGTTAGAGACTTTGTTAGTGTCTTTACTGGAAGCCTGAGACAAACACAAGCTACCTGCAAAGAAGCACATATATTTTCTCATGAACTAGTGTTTTTCTGGTCAGGACTGAGACATAGCAAAGGTGGTTCAGGAGAAAGCTGACACTGTCTTTGATAATGCATACCATAGCTAGTGATAAATTAAGGATTGTATTCTCTGATAGCAGCTTCTGTTGTATAATAGAGAAGAATGGATATAAGGCTGGCTATGATGCTTTCTATTGTTGGTTCTGTACAAGTAACTAATGAGGGTCATCAGCTGCATCCTGGGGACATAATCTATTGGGATACAAAGAGATTGTGTGAAATTTATCTGAAACTGCATACTCTGGCGTGATTCAAATAACAGTGGATCAGTGGAAGATTCCCACTAACTTTACCTGATCTTGGATTAGCTTTATGCAGCTTGGTTGCTTTGTCTCTTGTTTTTATTTCAAGAGTGTGCACGAAGCAATAGCCTTCCTCTGTCTCCAACTGTGTTGGTTTTCATATGAAAACATAGCTTCCTTCAGAGCAATTCATTTTCCTGATGTTTCAGTTCAATTAGTAGTTTCAACCCAGGGAACAGTGATGAAGATTGATCCTGACATGTGACCTATATGGACTAGTTGTTTAAACATGTTCTGCCCAGTATTTGGGTATTAATTCCTCTTTATTATTTTTCAGCCTCAGCTGTCTAGTCTGAGATCAAAATTTCATTCATCTAGTGCCATCTGATAGCTTTATAAGGAAGATTTTCTAACCATGGACAATAGTGTAATATAAGAACTTTGCTCTGTCAAAACTTCTGAAGGAGCTCATTCATGTGTTGAGTTAGAAACCTTTTCTTCTTTTGTTCTATGTGTACAGCACTGTGCAGTTCGCGACTTTCTTATCTACTTCACTGTACTTCCATCTTGGTTTGTATTTATAGACACATTCAGTGTATGCACACAGAGAGGATTTAAAGGTCAAATGCAACTTTCGGGAGTTTTTTGTGTGTGTGCATCTTTCCTGCAAAAGAAAGTAACATACGATGTTACTGTAGAGCCTTACCAAAATTTGACAGTGAGACTTTTGGACAGGTCTACAAAATGAGTTTAAGAACCGTTTCAGTTAAGAGGCCTCTGCCAAGCACTTGTTTATGTGTGCAAAACGAAAAGTTATGGATGAAATTATAAAGATTCAGAGTGAATGCTCAGCATAATTGATTATATTGGACCTTGCTAACCAAGTAATATGAAAATAACCTTTAAATTTTATGTTGGAGGTCAGTGAGCTTTGAGAACTGCTGTTACAATGGAAAGGTTAGAAAAAATGACTAATGTATGGAGAAAACGGGAAAGATGGATGCAGAAATTCAGATTTCCATTGCATTGCAGGATCGCTCTGAGGGATTCACACTTAACTTCTTAATACATCTTGTGCCCCTCTCTGTGAGAGGCAATGCTTGCATGCTTCTAAGAAATGCATGAAGATGGGGCTGTGAAGATGACAAATGGTGAAGATCATATAAATAGCTGCAGGAGAGAGATGGATATATTTCATTTAGGCTCTGTCTTGCAAAACATTTGGGGGACAGATCTTGAGTGGAATTGTTTACCTTTTTAAGGACACTTATACAGGAAAGTCACATTTATAAATGATGCATAGGATTTATAAATGTGTACATTTGGCAATGCATTGATCAAGCTGGAGAAATATGAATAATAAGAATTTTGTTTAGCTTGTGGCCAGATTGCTTTCCAGCCCCAAAGTAATGTGCTGTGGATATGATAAAGTGTACCATTCCTTCTTCTCCTGCTCCCTTTTTCAGCTAGAAGAGGGGAAACAAAGGAGCAAGTTGTCTACTGTGATCTTCCGTAGAAGATAGCATTCTCTTATTGCTTATATTTCATGGTGAAAATCAGTTTGAGAATTTGCGGTGTTACCATGTGAACAAGACAAAAGATTTTCCAAGTCTTCAACAGTTTTTACAAGCCTAATCCACATAACAGTTCCTGTTGTAGGCCTAGCTCTAGCAAAAAAATGCTTAAATATGTGCTTAACTGCAAACCCCTGGGGTGATCCTACAGATTTCAAGTCTTTTGAGGGAGATGACCCCTTTCTTTTGAAGTGATTAACTGTTGGCAGGACCAGGGCTGCAACTTTTATGTATATTGTTTTCTTTTGCTGATTGTATTTGAGTTGATTTAACCTCTTCAACAAATTACAACATGGCAATATTTGTGCAGCTTACTTGTTACTATGTGAACTGTTGATCCTGTCACAGACAAGAAAACAGTGCTTTAAAAGCTTTAATCAGTAAAGGTCTGTAAAATTCTTTGTGTTTTTTGTGGATTTTTAAACGTTTTTTTGTTTCATTCACTCCTATCACTTAAGAACTGCATTTTGCAGTGAGACATCTTCTATTGCTCTTTGAACCTCCATTGAAGAAATTTGCATCTCCTTAAGTACTGATAAGAGGAACCATTAGCAGTATGTACTTGAACAGCTTTTTATGAAGTAAAGTAGATTGAGATTTTGGGGGTTTACAAATGCCAAGAGCTTGATTTACAGAAATAAAGAATGACAGCTCACCTGCTGGAAATACAATGGAAAAATATTTATAATTTGCAAACCACTGGATAAACTTGTTATATGCTAAATGCGAATCAGCTGGAATGCCTATAGTGCAAATTAAAAACAGATGGAAAACATGGCATAGTCTTGTACCATAGCATCTGTGGAGCTTAGTGTTTGACTGAGATAACCCTAGCAACACTACTTTACTCTGTATTTGTTCTGGTGATTTAGGACCTCCTCAGACCAGCAGTGGAAACGAGCAACACTCCTCAGCCTCTATCTTCGAACATGTGGATAGGATATCGCGTTCCTCAGAAGCCAGCAGACGGGTCCCAAGCAGGATCCAGCTGATTGCTATGCAACCAATGGCAGCACCTCCGGTTCAGAACTCAGTGCTTTCTGATCGAGTAGCAGAGACCAACAAAATTAATAAAGAGGTATTTTTAAAGTGCTTTGAATGTTTGTGGAGGACTGTATGCCCAGCCAAGAGAGAATTGAAGAGTATCCAGTTTCTTGTTATCTGTTCCTCCTTAGTTCCTAGGGAGCTGAATTTTGACAAGTTACAGGAATAATCCTGTTTCCATCCAGAGAGATAGTCTGACCTGTTTTTAAGAGATGCCTAAACCAAAACTTAAACACTGAGAGAGGAGCAAATTTGATGGTCAGGATACCTTGTGTTACAAACCTTTTGCTAGTCAGCAGGACATGTCTTACGAGAGTTGTGTTAATCAATGAGAATTGGAATGTCTGGCCCACCTTGGTTTTCATTCTACGCCATTCTTTTGACTTTTCAGCAACTCAGGACATGGGTTATATAAACAGGTTATCTCAAGACGTTCTGGGGTGTGAATTTGCAGCACATTCATTGCTTCCAACTTCTGATGTGTTTATCTGACAGTAAGCATACAGAAACTTCCTGCTTTTTCTGAGGCTTAGGTTACTGTAAGCAGAACACGAGCATGCCTGGGGGAGAGAAGGTAATGCCACATCATACACCGCATGACACTACCATGTACCGTCATCCTGGTTTTGTACTGGGTGTAAGATGCCATCTTCTCATAGTTCAGAGTGGAAGATTACTGAAACCTTCAACTTAACGGTATTAAGATACTCTGTTTCTGAGTACCTTACAGAAGAGAGGTAAATACATATATCTAGTATACATAGGCAAGAGGGGCCACAAAACAGAAATCTGATTATATGGGCAGAAGAGATAAAATTCTAACTATAAATGTAAAGATTTAAGTCTGGCTTATGTCCCTTTTATGCTTTTGGGGATTTTCATGAGAGGATACACAAAAATCAATTTTTATTTGGTTTTTAATTTGCTGCTGCAGATGTGTTCCAGAGCTAGTCCAGCACAGGCAGAGCAGCTGTTGCTACCTGATCCGGTGCCCAAGTGTTTTCCATTGATAGGAATTATTTCAGTGAGTGTTGGGCCAGCACTTAAAAGTATGGTGTTATGATAGCTTTCCCCAGATGATGAGATGCACTCCAGGGAATTTGAAAAAAACGTGGGAGAGGGGCATGAAAACTCAGCCTGCAAGAGGACAGAGAGTTGATAATGCCATGTTCATCTAGGGACCTGGGTCCTTGTATTGCTGCTATGTTTCTGTGTAGCTTATGGCAGCCTCTCATGCTTCCCAGAGGCACCAAGTTATGAGCTCAATTAGCTTTTTAAGTTCTGGCTTCTTACATGATGAAGGTCATTAAAGGGAATGGGTGACGGACTTCAACACTATTGATCAAATGTATCTCTGTTTGACAAGCAAAGGTAGATATAGCTTGTACTGGTTAGTCTTATTTTGCCAGAGCAGTGTCACTTCTGGCAGACAGGAGTTTTTTGTGTTCCTCCTGCCTTTTGTTAACAAACTGCCACCGCCACCTCTCTCTAATTGCACCTGCTGTGCTGGCAATCATATTGTGTATAATAGTACATCTACCTGGGGAGACAATGGGGATACTGAAAAATATCCAAGAAAGAAAGAAAGTGTGTGTTCAAATTGTGTAACTTATTTTAATCCTTCAGAGATTTGGGGGAGGGAGGTAGGGACAGGTGGGGAGGTGAGGAGAGGTTAACGGAAGAGAAGCAAAAAGTTCTGTTTGCAAAAACTACAAATGAAAAATGCAGTCAATTTTTTTTTTTTCCGCCCTCCCCCTCCTTCTTTAAGATACAAACAGCCCTGAGGCATAAATCTGAGATTGAGCATCACCGCAACAAGATTCGTCTTCGTGCCAAGCGCAAAGGGCACTATGAATTTCCAGTGGTGGATGATGTAGTGGTGGTTGACTCCAAAGAACAGCACAGAATATATCGCAAGGCACAGATGCAGATTGACAAGATCTTGGACCCTGGAGGCAGTGTACCTACTGTCTTCATAGAGCCCAGGAAGAGGTAGGGATTTCAAAGATGCGAAAGAACAATTTTCTTTTAGAGTCAGTGTCCAAAGTACGTAAAACCTGTACTTCTAAACTTTCAGAGCTTAAAATCATTTTGATCACTAGTTGAATTTGAGTTATCTAGGTGAAAAGGCTTGGGTTCTTCTAAGCGTTCTTATTTATTTCAGTATATGCCAGTATGTTTTGTTTTCCAATTATTCTTTTACAAGTTCTCAGCAGTGAATTCTCAATAAACAAACCCAAAAGTGTCTTAAAACAATTTAGCGTTTGCTCTGCTATTTGAATAATTCTTCTGTGGTGTAGAAGGATCAAAATTGCAATATAAGCACTAAAAAAAGATACATTGAAAATATGAGCTGCAAGAAATAATATTTTTATAAAGGGGGGAAAAGATGCAAAATAAGGAAACCCTTGAACAAAGTGAAAAGCATGAAGATTCTGAATTTTAAAGGCAAATTCACAAATCAATGAGAGAACCTTTTATGTATTCAGTCTGGGTAATGAGGTATATTTGCCAGTCTCACAGATCTGCCTTCCTGGCCTTGTGTTTTCAGAGAAAGTCTTCCCTGGGCTCTGTTTAGGGCTTATGAATACTGGCACTTTGTTCCCAGAGTGCTGGTACCCTGTGACTGCTTCTGCACTGATAGAAAGTAGATTTGCTCCAGCTACATGGGTTTCTCAGCTGGTTTGCCTGGTAGGGTTAAACCCAACATGCCAAGCGCAAACTCATTCTGCTACTGCAAATGTGTAAGACACTGGTCTGGGAGGCCTGGAGAAGCATTGGGGGTCAGGCTGGAGCACGGACAACTTTGAAGGATGAATGTAGAAGGGAAGTGACACTAGAAAGAGTTTGAGGGAGGAATGGGAGAGTTTGGAGAGCTGCCAATGAGAGTGTTACTAGGAGAAGCTTGAGGAGAGAGATTCGAGGCTAACTAATGGGACCGGCATGAAAAACTGGGAAAGGGAAGAGAAACAGGGTTGAGGCAAGGATCACTTGGAGGGAATGGGCAGAGGAGTTCAACCTTGATGGGACGAGAAGAAAAATTGCAAAAAGAAATGTGATTACCTTTGTCATGTTTGTTTTTTCTCTCTGTCTCCTTTTTGTTTTCTTCCGGTTAAGTTCTCGTGCAAAACGTTCTCCGAAGCAGCGCCGGCGACATCAGATAAACGGGAGTCCAACTGATGCAGAAAAGGACAGGTTAATCACAACTGACAGTGATGGGACATACAAAAGGCCTCCAGGAGTCAATAATTCTGCATATATTGTATGTATGTCTCTTGAAAGACAGGAGTGTTCTGATAATTGTAGTGACAGTTGCAACATTGGGAGGCTTTTGGCCCTCTGACTGTGGTCTATATGGCTAGTTTCAGTCACATTAGTTAGCATGTAAATCAAAGTGAAACAAGGATTTAATTGGCAGTCTTGTCAGTATTAAGCAGTAAAATTATGCCAAGTATTCCTTGATACTAAAGAGGCCAAGAACCAAAACCTTGTTTTCATTAATGCCACTGTATTATGCACACACAAGTGTGCTTGGCATGTTCCGCAATATCTTGAACGTAGTTTCACTCTAGTCCAATTTGCTGGTTGTTATATATTCATATGTTGCAGAAAATTTCATCCTTTGCTCTCAGAGAGTGAAAGGCATAGTTCCTTTCTCAAGAAATTTTCTCATCTTCAAAATGTGGGAATTAATTATTAAAGAGAAACGTGTCTTTGTACTACAGTAACTTGAAACAATTCTAGTACAGTGTCTTGAAAATTAATTTTGTTTCCTGTCTAAAAAAGGCAAGGACACTGGAGAATGCTTCTGTTCAATTATATCCATGTCACAAACCGTATTTAGGCATCTTTAACCACTTCTAAGCAGACTTTACTAAGCCTAATGCTAATATTGGAAACCCCTGGACAGTTTTCATCTTGAAAGATGATTTAATAATTTTAAGAATTTCACCATTAGCTGCATATGCAGTCAGGTGGCTACAGTGTCAATTTCTGTGGTTTCCCTCTGCCTTCAAACAAGAGTGTGATGATTTTAATGTTGTGCTGCAGTGGAATGAATGATCATCTGAAGCTGTTTTATTAAGACATGTCACACAGCAAGCTCAGCCCCTTTGGCATCTGTAGCGAGACAGTACTCAGAATGCTAAGTTCCTGATGAAGTAGAGGCTTTTGCATCTTGACGACTGATTTCTGCAGTGTGCACGGTGTAGTAAGAATGAGCTTTGATAATAAGTCTGCTGTTGCAAAGCTTATGTAATTTCCTGTTACTGATGAACAGTAAGCCCTTGTGGTAAGAGCCCAGGTAGTAATTGTGATGCATGCTTCAGGTATTGCTGCTATGAAGCACTTACATTAATCCCATTCAGGTGATGCACCCAAGTTCAAGTTCCATGCAGGTAGCCACTTAGTTGCTTAACAGTTCCCTTTGTGTGTTTTTCTAGGAGGTAATAATTGTTTAATATTACTGCTGATGTGGGCAGTTGTAAGCTAAAGACTGAATTAATTTCTTGGAACTGCAAAAGCTGCAGAGAAGTCAAAAGATGTAGACAGAGCTGATTGTCTTTTTCTGAGTGGAATAAATGCTCCCTGCATGACTTCGTTATGTGCTTGCAAACCACAAGATCTCTTGTAGCTGAGTAACTCCAGCACAAAGCTCCGGTGCCTTATCTGAGATCACAGTCTTTCAGATCACACTGAATGAAGTATTTGAACAGCTGGTGTTATGTATGTCCATGCACATGTACGTGCAGAAGTGGGGAGGGTAATGGGCAGGTTTTGCCCAGCACTGGCAGTTGTGCCATTTATCTCATTGTTGCTCAGATTTAAGGCCCACAGGGGCTTGGAAGCTGGCTGGTTAGATCTTCTCTGTGGCTGCCCTTCACCTTCCTTCCGTTTCCTCCAGTCTGATCCAGACTTGCCTCCTGAACCTCAGACATCATCTTCAGCTGATCTGGGGAAGTTCCCTGGCTTGCCTTCCCACCCAGTCTCCCAGTACGTCCCACCGCAGCCATCCATTGAAGAGGCTCGGCAAACCATGCACTCGCTGCTGGATGATGCTTTTGCACTGGTGGCTCCCAGCAGCCAAGCAGCCAATTCCACGGCCGTCACACCACCCGGGGTCTCCTCAGGACAGCCGGTAAACAACACTCCTGCTCGAGCAGGGAGGGGAACCACATGCACCCAGTGGGGATCACCTTATGGTCCAACTCAGGCAGTAAACAACCCATTTAATGTGAGTGATTAAATTTAAAAGGCTTTTCTGGGCAGGTAGTTAGCACCAGTTGAGCCATGGTCACTGTTTTTGTGCCCTTGATGTCAGGACTTGTCACAAATGTGGAACAGTTTCTGGAGCCAGGAGAATTCAGAAATGACTGTCACAGGATGATAAACTTGCTTTTTAAGCCATTTGGATTCTTTTCCCTTTTCCCATCCCAACCACAAGAGAAGACAGGAGTTCTCCCCTTTAGGATAACTTTTCTGTTTTTCTCAGTTACGATCTTTCACAGATCAGTCCTGTTACATCCAGGAGTAAAACTTCATTTCTTTAAAATGCATATGCATGTTCATATTTTGACAATGAAAAAAGAATGTATTGGGCTTTGGTCATATTTTTCAGCAGGGTATCCAAAGGCTCTTAGGAGGTAAGGTATAGAGAAGCATTGTGTATCATTTTTTGCATTTTATGGAGCACTGAGACACATGGATAATCTTTTAGGTTATCTCAAGTTCCACAAGAATTCAGTACAAGTTTCATAATTACATTGGAGTGTTGAGTCCGAGCCCCGTGGTTTCTCTGCTGCAGTCTGATGCTGGTTGAGGTATAAAGAGATTACCAAATGCAAAGCTTGGTTTGATGAAAGTTTTAAGCTAAGTAGACATTGGAGCGGCCCTTGATCTTCTGCAAGTGAGAGAAAGTATTTCTGAAAGGTGTTTAAGTTAAGACTCTGACCAGACAGAAGAGACTGCTAGCCAACTGTAACAGTGATTCTCAGATCTTCTTATGCTTCCGGGTTTGCAAAACTAAGCTCTTATGGCTGCAATCAATTCACACATAGAGGCCTAGTGATCTCTGCCATTCATCACTTAAAAGGCTGACAGTGGACTTCCCAGTGTATTCATTTTGGTTTTAATTTGGTTTTTTTGTTTGTTTGTTTGTTTTGTTTTTCTGGCAGAGATATGTGGAATTTGGAATGACTCCTCCAACAGCACCCGGTCTCCTACCAAGGTAGCTTTTCACTGATTAGAATTATCATTTATTATTTTCTTTGCAATTCCTTCAGAGTTCTTACTGGCACTGGTATATTACTATGCAAAGTACTGTATAAATGAGAAGTAACAGGAGTCCAGATCCAGCCTGTGTAATTTATTTATATAGCATGAATGACATATGCATGCTGTATGGAATCCAAGCCTCCATTTAAAAGAAATGTGTTTCTAGCCCCTTGGCTATAGAGATATCCTTCCAAATTTTGAGTAAAACCACTGAGTTTCAGCTTTTAGAGAGCCTGAAACTGTTACTCAGATGCATGTAATTCTCCCAATACTCTCACCTCAGGGCAACACTCTCTTGCAAAAGCTTTCAGATGACTAGCAGATTCATTCTATTTTTAACCAAGTTGAGAACAAATTACAAAGCATGATGACTCTCAGAGACAGCCTACCTTGCAGGCCTATGATTATAAAATCGGGGCGGGGGTGGGAGGGGGGGGAGAATTTACTTTTCCATCCCCTCCTGGCCTTGCTGTGGGAGAATCATGTGAAGAGAAGAAAACAGTTGTCCAGGGGTGACTGTTAATTCCACATTTGGTGTCTGTGTTTTAACTACACATGAAGTTGGACTCTTGAGTCATGGTACCCACTGTGATCAGACTTGCCTTACCCTCTCCAAGCTGCTGCAGCCAAGGTGGTAAAATGGTGGCCTTGTGCTGCTCTCATTACCTTCTTACAGCTCACCATGTGAGATGAAATCCCACTGGTATCCATGTCATTCATTAGATTTCACCTAAAGTCTTCACTGCCTTGGAAACTTGATGGTAAAATGGATATGAAGAACTTTCCTTTATCCATTGTTCTGCAACCTGATTTTGAAAGGACCAATTAGAAAAGGAGGAATCTGTAAGCACGTTTTCTTACTTAGGTCTTGGCTGAAGGTGACAGTTTCAGTGTAAACGGAGCATTCATGAAATGGCACACAGTATGACATACAGTGTATTTTTTTGTAATTTACGTTACCTTGAAGATTATGAGCTTTGAGACTGTCAGCGCAAAGCATAACCAATTGTTTGTTATTGAGGGTTTTCTCTTTGTTGGCCTGTTATGCATTCAGTAAAAATGTGTGAAATTAATCATGAAAGTGGTGTAACCCATGTTAATACACCTGAGCAAGAGAGTGTCTTTGCAACATATTTTTTGTTCAGAAGTTTATCAACCTTTGGCACAGGCACTCTGGATTTCTGTAAATTACAAAGTAATTGCATCATTATTAATAGTTAAAATGCTGGCTCTGCCAGTGCTGGCAGATCAAGTTAACAATCTGCAAGGTTGTTGACCTTAACAGGAAGAACGCCTTCACATTTTCATTAAAATAGAAGGTTTCCTAAAGCTTGGTTAATAGAAAACAAGGAAGGAGTTGTCATGGTTGTGGAGTGGGGGTTATGCTCAAATTCAGAAGATAATGATAAACAAATTGATAGAAACAGTGCACCATTTAGAGGAAGGAAAAATAGCCTGAGGTCAGTATGATTAGGTGTGTCAATGTTATAGTCCATTGGCTGAAATATCCAATGCCTGGAATAATAGTTGGGTGACCGAACTGTTCCCTTCTCTCTACAAATGTAGTCAGCATCTTTAATGGTGTGGAACCAACCTGGGTAAAAAAAATAAATGTAAAAGACCTAGGTCACATACCAGCTAGGCAAACATAAAGGCACAACGAACCACATAAAGGTACGATACCAGAAAATGAATATTGCATCATATGGATATTTAGCCATAGTGGATTAGTGGTGTAAAATTGATTTTTGGGGCAGTGTCTCCCCACTTAATTAATTAACTGGGGATTAATACTTTTTTTGAATGTGCAAAGATAAATTGAAGGCTGGATCCCACTCTGGAAATAGGAAGGAGCACTAGAAGGCCTATATGATATAGATTCAGAGCCGTATCCCATTTTTATACTCTTCTGTTGATCTCTATCTATTATAAAGAAGATTGAGAAGAGAGGGTGATGGGTTATTAAATGCACACCTTTCAAGTACAAACCCATCAGCAATAAAGGATATCCTTCCTGTCCTCTGAAAAATTGGCACAAAAATAATACATTTGCAGTAACATTGAAAAAAAATACTTCCTTTAGACAACATCAAAAATTTGTAGTAATTTATCATCTACAAGATTCCAGCTCAGCACTGCAGGCATAAAGGACCAGATGATCACATCCTTCACTGGTTACAGTCATTAACATAACAGAAGTGGTATTGTTAAATGTTACCTACTTATTCAAGCATTTATTTTAACTAGCTTGTAAGTCTGGTTGGAAATGGTTTCCTCTGGATCTGCTGGGTGGACAGGTGGGATTGTATGCAAGGGAGCTGGGGAAGTTCTGGCACTTCCGCAGTGGGATTGTTGGAGCTTGAACCCCTTATACCTTCTCTGTTTAACACTGTATGCCAAGTAGCTAGTACTTTTAATTTACAGTTACTTGTTTGTGCTTCATTAGGTTCTTGTTTGGCTTTATTAGGCTGTTTATTATGTCAACTTTCTTTGCTATCTGGCTGTCATACAAAGGTGCTTAGTTTTCCAAATAAAGCACAAATCAAGAATAGTTTGAATTAGATGCAGTCATGGGTTTTTCCTGTAAAACAAAGGTGTGTAAGACTGAGGTCTTAAGGAATGGGATAGGTTGCAGTCCATAGCCTAGAAAGGCTTAGATGCTATTGTGGTAAAAGGCATATAAAACTTATCCCTCGTCCTTGCTTTGTGTAATTTCCTGTGCCTGACTTAGGATGTTTGTTTTGTTTTGCTTCCTTTATACTCACCAGTGAGAGGCTCCTGCAGAAAATGATTTAGTGAACCTAATCTTTTGATTTGAATGCGTTATGAAGAGCGTGTCTCTCTTCTTTGATCATACCTGGAGTCTAGCACCTGAAGTTTGGGCATCCACACCCCCACCATACTGACAAGTATCAATAATCATTGAAAACTCAGCTGCCATCAGTCTTTTAAAATATCATCTTTCCATGCCAGGGTTAAGATATGTTAATAGGAAGCATGGGAAAAGCAACATTTCAGTCTTCTTTACTCCTGTTCTGTGAATGAATCGTAGGGTTTCTTTCACCAGTCCCAGTACCTTGGCACAATTAACGAAGTTAGACTGAAGGCAGTTTGTTATTAACTCTTTTCAGTAAGTATATAACAATGACTACCAGCACCAGCCTGAATTATAGGAAACATTAATTTTAGCATATATTGCATCTCTTCATGTGTCCTAGTGACAGTTTTGAGTACTTTGATGAATCTTAGAGCAAAGATTTGAAAATTTTCTGAAAAATTATCAGAATGCCTCATGAGATAGTAATTGTTCATGAAAAATACATGTAATGCCATTTGTATGGTTTGATTTACACCAAAACTGTGTGCCCAGAAACAATTTGAGTGAGTCAGATTTGTTGCTGAGGTAAACAGCTACATTACTACTGAAGTCTTATTTTTCTAGGTTTTTTTTCATTCAAGATGCTTTTTTTCCTGCAAGGGAAAACAAGATCTGTGGACTTTTTTCTCTGCATTGAGGAGACTGCAACATGTGAAAACCACTTGTGTGAAATTTTGTTAGTTTCTAACTCCTATATTCCTCAGATGTAATTATTTGCTTTAACATCTAAGGTTAAAATGTACATTAAAAGGCATCATAAAGAGTTGTTGTATGAGGTACACCTGCATTACTGTTTCTAATTAGGCAATTCACGTATTGTAATGTTCCAGTCCTTACTTTTCCACAGGCAGAACTTTGGGCCAGGTTTTCTTCAGCCTGCAGAGTTAATGCACCCGGACCAGCAGCCACCTGAGGTTCAGTATTCCTCCAGAGGGATATACTCAGAGGAAATGCCGTCAGTGGCACGGCCACGACCAGTTGGAAGCACTGCAGGTACGCTTCACTTAAGTTGAATGTGCACTAAAATAACTGATCCTTTTCCGTATCTACTGTTACACTGAGGTCACCGTTAAGATGTTACTCTCCTTCAGCTACTACACTTGAAATGTGGTCCTTGTCTGCACTGCCAAAAAAAAATTACCACAAAGTGAGGTTAACTTTACACCCATAGGACCTTGCAGAAAAAGGCAATGCTTTGCCACCTTTTTAGTATCTTACCAGCATTGGAGATCACGCAGCATATTTTCAAAAAAACCCATTCTCTAAGAATGGAAGATTACTTAATTGTTTCAGAGCGTACAGTGTATGCTAACTTTCCACTGCCGACTGTTTCTTTTGTGCTAAATGAGCTAAATGATGCATCCCAAATCAGTCTGCTAAATACCAAATTTTTTAATACTTTTCTGCATCTTTATTTCTCATTTCGCTTCCTAGAAATGTATACATAAAAGCAGGATCTTTTAGCTGCTGATATTATCTGTTGCTGCTGTCCCATATGAAATTACCTTCCCTGATTCAGTTGAGACAATTTCCATAGCACTCATCATTGTTATTGTGAATAAGATTCTAATATCACATGGCAATTAAGCAGCAAACATTGATTCTAAGAATAAAAGATTCTACTCTTATGCAAATGCCCCAGTTAATTTTCTCCCAGAGAAATGTTTTCTTTCTGGGGAGTTGAAAAAGACTGGAAATACGATCATATATTCGTATCAGAGTCCTAGTTTTGATAGCTGCTATCCTCTCCCTGTAAATGTTAAATGAATGAGAATGACAGGGATGTAGCGACTGTTACAGTTTAATGATGATTATTTTATTGTCTGATTCACACTATTCTCTAAATGTTCATATATATTCAGCATAATTATGTGCAAATATCAAACTTCTCAAATATTGGGGTTTTTTGAGAGGAAAACAGGAAAGTGGCCTAACTGTCCATCACGTAAATCACACTGTTGTTTTTGTCTTTTTCCTCCCTTTTTGTATATACACATGCATACACACACAGAGTTTTCTCTTATGTATCTGTGGGTTATTAAATGTGTTTCATTTCTAATGAGTAATGAAATATATTGCTAATAAAATAAATTGTGTTTCCCTGTGGGAGGACATTCAGGAAAAAGGAAAGCTGGCATGTTGTTACATGTCTCTTGCAATTAATGGTGGTGGCTATCCTTGCATGTGTTTTGAAAACAGCAGGAGGGGAGGGAAGAGAAAGGAGGAGGTTAGCTTTCAGGCTGAAAGGACATACAGTGTGTTCTGACCTTCTCGTTAGTCAACGACAGCATCGTTTAATATTTAACCACAAAGCAAGGCTGAAAGAACCATACTCTTACATAGTCGTGTATTGTATTTTTCTGAGAGATGGAATAGAAAGCAGTGCAGAGAGTTAGGGTCTTGCCAGTGTGGTGCAAATAAGGTGTACCACAGGAGCAAACGTCTTCCCTTTGCTGCTAAGTAATTTACATGAAAGCATTGCCAGGGCTTTCAGTAAACACTGCTTGGAAAGGGCTGGCATATTTTTGAAATGAAGTGTAGTCCTTGTCTGAGATGCATGTATCTCAACCTCTTCTTTCAGTGCAGTGGCAATGAAAAGCATCACACTCAAATGAACTGCACAAAATGCATATAACTTTTCCTTCTTTAGTCTACACTGAGAGCCTTCTTTCTGCTGATTTTTTATTAATTGCACAGAAACAGAGCTCCACTTTCTTCTTGTCTCCTGCTTCCAACAAAATTTTATGTTGTCATTTGTCTGCCCTACAAACTTGATGTGTATAAAGATGAAAAAACAATATTTGCTTTTAAGGTTCTCAGATACAGCACCTCACTCAGGTGGGAATTGCTAGCAGGATCGGAGGTCCACAAGTGGAGATCCCCTCAGGCAGAGCAGGGCATGGCCAGCCGGGGGGGCCAGGGTGGCCCCAGTACCGTGGAGAGGATGAATATGCTAGGCGAGATGCAGTGAGTACTGTGTTACACATTTGCATAGTTTCCGAAGTAGTGATATGTTCGGGTATTTTTTTTTTTCTGCATTACTGCTTGGAGCTTTTTCCCCCTGGAATACTTTCAGTTGCTTCTCTGACATTCTTTGCTTTGCTCTTCGAAACCTCGTTAGCTCTTCCAACTTCTGCTTGCTGTTCTTTCACCTTTGCTTCTCTGTAACTGCTTTCTCTCACTTTACCCTAACCCTTTTTTTTTTTCTCTCACTTGAGGCCTTCACCCATTAATTGCAGTTCACCCAGTTCTGCTTCTGAGCTCCAGCAGAGGTGGATACTGCTTTCCATTTCCTTCTTTGAAATATGCCTCTGTATTTTGAGATCATTGTAAGTAGAAAACGTTGAATTAAATTGTCCCAGACTACTGTCCTACTCTGTATTGGTATAGTTCTTTTGTCTTCTGTATCAGTGCACAATAGCAGGAGTCAAGGCAATGGTATAAGGTACATACTTGCACATAACAGTAGAGGTGTTTTTAAACGAGTTATTTTCCTAGTCTCTGTCAGCAGGATGTGGTAAACTATGTCTTCATTTACCTGTGTTGCCTAGGCAGCCATCGTGATTTCATGTTCTGGGCAGTGATGCTTCTAGAGGTTGATGTTTCCCATTCAACCAGATGTGTGAGGTTGAAGATAGTATGCGGCCTTTCCAGGAAAGATACAGTTGCCTGCTCTCAGTGTGTGTTTGATGTACTTGCATCCTGAAGCAAAGTGACCTGTGACAGCTTTATTGTAGTACTCCTGAGAACGACAACTTTAAGCTCCTTCTTAAACTAACATTTTTCTGGTTTCTTCCTTGAGGGAAGAAGAAAGGATCTTCTTTTGCATACTTAGGGCAGTGTGTGTTCACACTGCTTGAAGTTGCTTTGCAGTATTGCATGATCTCAAAATGGCTTTGCAGAAAGGAAATGCAACAGCATGGGCCTTATCTTTAGATTTTTGGTGAAACTGAGCTGCCATTACTCCAAATGAACTTGGGAAGAGCAGCATAAAGCTTTTGAGAATTGGGCACACTAGAGACAAACTGTACTGATACTATTCAAAAACTTTAACTGTCAAAGCCGATAGATGTATTTGCCTAATTTACCTTGCTATCTGTGCTTGGACCTGTAGTATTTGAGTGCAAGAACATAATAATTTCCATTTACATCTAGAAGAGCACTTGCATGAGAGATCTTACTGTCTCTACTGTTCCATTTTCAGAGGCATCTCTAGGTTACCATTCACTGCCCCTTCTTATCATTTGTCTTTTCTGAAAATGACTTTTCTTTTCTGGATGTGTGGGCCTTTCCCTTCTGTCCACCAAGTGCGTGTTCAGCCATTTCTTTCTTAATGTTTTATTGAATTGCTAATATATTACTGAAAATTCAGTTATGGAACCATTATCTGAGATGCTATGCAAACAGTTGGTTTTGACATCAGTTACCGGCACAATTTTCCAAGATTCATGGCCCAATATAGTATGATTTGATTGCAGTTTGCACTTCCAGTCACCATTTCAGATGGGTGCATGTCACCTCAATCCAGGTTGACTTTTATTTAATCAGAGTTCAAACACTTCATCGGCGTTGACAGAACTTTTTGCTCACTGGTTGCTTTAATTCATATGTTACTGCAATGTGATTTTTTTTCAGTTTGCTTTTTTAAAAAAAAAAAAAAGGCAAAAGGAGGAGATCATGGACTAAAGTATCTGAGTATGGTGTCATTTAGCTGTAGGAGAGCTCACGTAGTACCTGCACTTTTCTTTTCCTATGAGGAATTCTTTCTTTTTTTGTAAAGGACTATTACCATTAAAAAAAAAGGCATTATTAGAGTAGCCCTAGTCTTCTTGTTTTCTGTAGGTAAATAATTACCTTCAGAGTTTGGATTCCTTCAGTAGGACAGAGCTCCAAATTTGTCTTTCCTCCTTTTGGAAAGGAGGTTTTACTTAATGGCAGTCATGTTCCTTCTGGCACGGTATTCAACTGATCCTTTGCAAACAGTCTTACTGTTCCCTCATTCTGAGCGAGTTTCTAACATTAAACATTGCATTTAGGAAGCTTAGATCTAGAGCATTCTTCTCACCTGCAAACTCGAGAGGGATCTGCATTTGTGTTCCTGCAATAGCCCTTTTCCTCACAGTATCCTCACCTATTATTCCAGCAGTCAATACCTGATTTTCTGCTGCAATATGACCTTTCACTTGTATCTCCCGACCCAAAGCCAGCGTGCAAGTTACCATCAATTCACTTTAATTCTCCATTTAGGAGGCCTAGGCAACCAGGATATTACAGCATTTCCTTAACTGACACAAAATACAATACTGAGCAAGTGGTCGTTTGAGCAGCAGAAGAAATGAAGCCTGGTTTCTTACTGATGTGTGTAGTGTCCTGCATATTGCTACCTCCCTACCACCACCTGGCTTCACCTCCTATCCATCTACAGTCCCTTGTAGCTCTCCTCTCTTCTCCCAAGTCTTCTCCAGGTTTCCAGTGTTTCCCCCAAGCCACCCTTATACTTTTACTCATTTTTTATACTCCGGCTGCCCACCATAGTGTCTCTAAACCATCTCACCACACTTCAGGTTGTGTCTTGTGTCCCCCAGCTATCCCCTGTGAGATACTGGCTGACAGGTCCAGCTGAGCACAGCCTAACTTGGCCTTTCTGCCACTCGAAGATGATTTAATGATAGCACAAATCAGGTTATGTCTAATTAGCTACCTGTTTTTGTGAGTTTTACAATATATATCTGTTCATACATACACATGTATGTGTGTCTATATATTTATACATCCAATTCAGTTGAAATTGGCCACAGTTCACAGTGTGATCTCATAAATCTTCATTCCTTAAGAAGGAAGATTCAATAAAGATATTTTCGTCAATTATTTTGTACTGCTGTTAATTATACAGAAGTTTCTAAAAATGTGTGATTTCTAGATACATTCTAAAACTATATATTGTTACATATGTAATATATAATATATTGATGTGTGTTTCTATTAGTAAAGAAATTAAAAAAAAAAAAAAAACCAGCAAAAATTCTTCCAACCTTTTTACTCTCCTTATTTTGCTGTTGTAGTTTAGTATAGGTTAGGTTTCTAAACCAATCTGGTTGTGAAAGTTCTCAGACATGTTTAATTCTGATGTTACATATGAGATCACAGAAATACACTTTTGTTTTTCTGAGATACTTAAGAAACCTTTGATAGCTTTAATGTTAAAAAACAGCCACTGTGGTCATCAGATGTTCTTCCAAACTTCCCTTAAGAAACCATTCTTACGGTGCTAATTCAGCACAGTATGAGATAGGAGCTGAATCACGTAATGCATTTTAAATGTGAAAGTAACCTGAACATAATTTAGGTTGCTGCTAAGACTCATGTCAAGGAATGTTTGCTTTTAATAAATTTTTATGTCACCTCTTTTCTATAAACCCACAGAGTACTTGTCGGGTTTGCTAACTCTAGACTGCATATATGAATTAGTTTCAGGTTTCACTGCCAAGTGAATAATTCTGAACAATCAAGAGACCCATTTGTTCCTTTTCTGATACTAAAATTGCCTCCCTTTTATAAGTAAGACAGATGTTACTTGGAAAACCTTCTTTACCTATCATTCTTCTATTAAAGCCTCTTTTCCTCTTAATCTCTCTCCCCAAATTAACTGTGTAAATGATGAGTGCTGTACATGAGCTGTGCAAGAGAGTCATAATCTATTATTAGTTCTACTTTACAAAAAATGGCTTAGATTTTATTCATTTTTATTATGAGAGATGTTAATGAACATACTCTCATGCTTTTTTGTGTTCCCTGCTCACTGCTGCCACAGTCACTCTAGGTCCCCCATATCCTTCCCAGGCTCTGCTTTGTAATCCTTTCATTCCCTTCCCCCACACCTTCAAATCCTCTTCTAGCTGACCTTGCTGTCCTTTCTTCCCTCATCAGATTGCTCTCTTTGTTACTACTTAAGGCTTATCCACAGAGAAAGATAGTGCTCACTGAATTGTGATAACTGTGATCTGAACTTGCTGCAGCTAGCTGCTGCTCATCCCCAGCACAGACCCTTTGAAAGGGGATTACACTGCTTTGCTCCCAGTTGTGCATTCAGCAGGGTGTGTTCAAGTCCTTTGTGTCCAATGTTTTCTTCTGGCTGTGTCTCAGCCTTCAGCAATACAAGGCAAGAGGAACTGCTTGCTTTAGGGATGTCAGCTGGAATTTAGATTTTCGAAATGTATCTTGTTTGTGTCCCTACTGGGAGTTGGTGCAGTCACCTAGTGTACTGTAAATCCATGCTTTGTTTTAGTGTAAGCAGATTTTTTTTTTTTTCCAGCTAGACAAACCCATGAACTCAGGCTTCTGTTTTGTTTCTCTCTTGTTTTGTCACAAAATGTACGTTACTGAACAAATGCAGACTTAACTCCTTTCTACCCTGAAACAATGATTGTCCCTAATCTGGGATAGTGTTTCTCAGTTATGTAAAACAGCTGTTGAGTATAGAAAAATCTAATCTTTCTGATTTCAATAATTTTCTCCTGCTGCTTCTTCTGTTGACCGTGTTTTCCTGGGCACTGGTCAGTGACAGGGTCCTCACAAGTGTACAGTCTGAACAGGCAAGCCAAGCAGAGAAGGGGAAGGTGAAAGTAGTAGTATCTCTATTTATAAATAGTATGGAGAAACGACAGCTGGGAAGACAGTGATTTGCCTGTTGTCTTTTAGGAAGTTGATGGAAAAGCAAGGAAAGAGAAGCCAATTCTGTTGATTTCCAGTTCTGTGGCTTCTCTTCCCACCTCCTTCCACTTCAGTTTCTAAACATACCATAGATTAGAAAGGGGGTCAGACTTTTTAATGGATGCTTAAAGAGATTTTGAAAATCCCTGAACTTGAGGCAGTCCAGCAATTTTATGTACACTTGTTTTGTGCTCCATAAGAAGAATCACTCATTCATACAACAGAACAGTGGCAGCAGATAGAAGCATCTCCATGCTGCTTTCCCTCTGTTCTTTGCCTTTTTGCTTTCTTGTCTTTTCTGGATTATCATGTTTGTTCAGAAAGTACAATAATGCTTTCTACCTTTTTCCAGACTCATATGCATGGACACCAAGAATATTCCTCCTCACCAGTATTCCAGATGCCGAGGACTTCAGCCAGGCAGCCCTCGGCACCCCCTGCTCAGCTTCCACACAACAGCCTTCAGGGCCAGGGCCTTTGCTACACCGCCAGTTCCACTGAGGACCTCCAGCCAGGTCACTCTTCAGCCTCTCTTATCAAAGCAATTAGAGAAGAACTTCTACGACTTTCTCAGAAACAGACGACAGTGCAGAACTTCCACAGTTGATTTAGCATTCCCTTGCAAATCTGCCAGGTATCTGCTTCCTATGGAAGCAAAGACTTAGAGGAAATCAGCAATGTTGTTCTCTCAAAAGAATGAACTTTCAGAGCTCTGTTGACAACACTCCAGAAAAATCAAAAAAGGCAGCAAAATGAGGATAGTAAGGAGAGCTGGGGAACAAACAGGGAAAATCATGAGTGTCATCACAAGTAATATTAATTAATCTGCTAATATTACGGTGCTCCTCTTCTCTCTCTACCCTCATTCAACCTAACACATAAACAGAACCTTAGGTCAAGAACTCAACACGCCAGCAACAACAAAAAAAATAAAAAATCACAGGAACAAACTCCAAGTATGATAGACTCCTTTTTCTAAGGAAGTAGGTGAAGGTTTGAATAAACTGAGATGACATTTTGCAAGAGATTACAAGTGTTCTGATCTCTCCAGTGCTTATGGGGAACTGGTTTATGTTGCTGTTCTGCAAGATTACAAACTGTATCAGCTCAAGGATGTTGAAGGTGTGATCCTACATAAGAATCACTTTGGTTGTCAGGAGCAATGGGACTACTTAGAATAATAGTCTTTTGGAGCTACTTGTAACAAACTGGAACAATAATTGTTATAGTTCTATGCTTCCGAATGGAGCTACCCTGTGCACTCTTCCTTGTTTTCCTTCTGGTGCTGAAGCTTCAAGTGTTCCTTCATCTTCAATGTTTGCAAAGTGAAACATTGGCCTTGTATAACTAAAAAAATATTTGTAGACTCAATCAGGCTGGAAAAACAAAGCAAAGCATCCAAACAGAAAGGGCTTGGTATTTATTTTGGTTTAAAATTATTGAAAACTGGGAGAGGAATACTCAGCCACAGTTGAGTTTGGGGAAATGTGTATGTGTATCTTTAAAAAATATATTTACATACTATATGCTCTTGCAAGACCAGTGATAAAATTTTGCCACTCTGTAGTTTGCTTTGTGGACAGAAACCAGTCCAGCCTGACTGGTACGGGGTCACCAGCATTACGTTATAAATTGATGTCCTAAATCATTGCTTATGTTTGGATCTGAATAATTTTAGTGAAAGTCAGTGACAGTTTAGAGCATTAACATAGGCTTAGATTTGCAGTTTTGAGACAGTTTCTATATTTATACTTGTTTCCACAGTCCCTTTGGACAAAGGGTAAGCATTATCCCCATGGTAAGAATGGTATGTGCCATGGAACTGTTTGTCGCTGTTTTTTCCAGAGTTTTAATTTAATATTAGCTACGAATTTACTAATATTTGGCCATTGCATAACTGTAACTGACATAATACATACGGAAATTTACTTAAGTCATGATTTGTTGGAGTGTTTTTATTTTCAGATCAGAGTGAACTAAAACAGAGAAACTGCTGGCACAGAGATAGAGGGTAACTCAGTGTTTGTGAGGAGGCTTGGGAGCCTTGCCCTAGAAAAATGAAAAGGAAAACTATTTGGTGCTACAGTGTGGGTATTTCAAACACTAGCAGATGGTAGTTGTAAAAGGTCTAAGGAACAGTAGTCTGCCAAAGAGATCATTGGGCAGTTGATGAGGGTAGGGCTGCATTTGCCTCACTTACTGGGGTAGAAATGGCATTGGTAAAATACAGGTATGTAACACTGGTATGGGATGGTGGTCTTTGGCTACCAAATCTGTTCTGGTTCCAGTGCACAGGTCAATAACTGTGACAGGACTAACTCAGACTGAAATGAAAGCACGTAGGAGGACACCATGGAAGAACCCTTTGTACCCAGTTCGTGACATGCGTACATAATATCCATTGCCAAAGGCAAAACGAGGAAGCAACTGGCTGCTCACTGATGTAGAAAAAAATGTGGTATGTTTCCCCTCTTCATTAGGAAGCTCAGTTATTTTTCTGTTTACCCATGATCATCAAAAGGCTGTATAAAATTGTTTTAAGGGACTTACTGTAGTGAAGCAGTCTAAATTAATTTCTAGTTCCCTGGCCAATACTTAAAGCCCTCATGGGCACTGGTTGAGGTTTGAATGGAGTCAGAACAGCAGCATGGTTGTGAACAGTAGTACCAACAGGTTATTGTGTTCTGAATTTTTAAAGTTTTTTGTATGATAATCACTTCTAGGATAAAAATACATAAACATTTATTTTCTGCCAAGTTTGTGAACATGAACGTTGCCAATACTTCCGCAAAATGTCAGATTTTGCAGAATGAAGAGTGTATCAGGCAGTGTTCATTTGGTCTTTTTGACAATGCTGAAGACTGACTGTTCCTAAGTGTTCCCATTAAAACCATCTCTTTCAGATCCCACATCCTTCTCCAGCTTAATTCTGCAGTGAGCTCAGAGGCCAGTGCTTATAATATT
>VYZV01037805.1:163051-184867 GCA_013401275.1 Pandion haliaetus | reverse complement strand
CTGAGCCGGGAAGGCGGGAGGGGTGGGGGGAGGTGTTCTGATGTTTGTTTTTTTCCTTTCCTAATACCCTTGTGTTTTGTTTTTATTTTGATTTGTAGTAAATTAAATTGATTTTGTTTCCTCCCCAAGTTGAGCCTGTCTTTTGCCCGTGACCATAAGTGGGGAGTGATCCCTCCCAGTCCTTGTCTCGACCCACGAGCCTGCCCTTGTATTTTCTCCTCATCCCAACGTGGCCAGGCGTGGGAGTGGGGGGTGAGCGTGCGGCTTCGTGGTGCTTTGTTACTGACTGAGCTGACCTGAAACCACGACAGGGCTGAAACTGAAACCACGACACAGCCCATCACAGCAATCCAGTCACTCTACTGTGTTCAGTTTTGGGCCCCTCACTACAGGAAATACATTGAAGCACTGGACTGTGTCCAGAGAAGGGCAACAAAGCTGGTGAGGGGCCTGGAGCTCAAGTCTTATGAGGAGTGGCTGAGGGAACTGGGGTTGTTTAACCTGGAGAAAAGGAGGCTGAGGGGAGACCTTATCACTCTCTACAATTACCTGAAAGGAGGTTGTAGTGAGGTGAGTGCTGGTCTCTTCTGTCAGGTGGCTGGTGTTAGGATGAGAGGAAATGGCCTCAAGTTTTGGCAGGGGAGGTTTAGATTGGATATTAGGAAAAATTTCTTTACTGAAAGGGTTGTTAGCATTGGAACAGGCTGCCCAGGGAAGTGGTGGAGTCGTGATCCCTGGAGGTATTCAAAAAGCATGTAGACAGGGCACTGCAGGACGTGGTTTAATGGGCATGGTTGATGGTTGGACTTGATGATCTTAAAGGCCTTTTCCAACCTAAATGATACTATGATTCTAAGTCTCACTTATACCAATGATTTTGTAGCTCTGAGACTGAGCCAAAGTTTCTAGTTCCTCTTGTTTATTCCTCATACTGCATGCATGAATGCACAAACATTTCAAAAGTGCTCCAGTGTACTTAGTACATTATGGCGCAGAGTGAAAGCCCTCACTAGCAGTACACCATCCCTCAAACACTGTCATGGCATCCTATAGCTTATCACTAGTAAGCCTGATTTTATTCCTCTCCCCCTTTGAACGTGATCTAAATGTCTTTCAATCAACCATGCTAACTGAGCAAAAGTATTTTTTCCCCTGCTGAGCAATGTGAATCCTGTTGGGCCCAGCAGGCCTGGTGTTGTATAGATGATCCCATGATCAAAAAACTCCACTCAGAGCCAGGTATTGATAAGATGGGTCTGCCTGTTTCTTTTGATGTCATTCCCTACAACTGAGAGGATAGAGGACAATATTATGTGCACTCATGATCCTTTTAGCAAACTTGCCAAGGCCCAGAAGTCTCTTTTGATCACCCTTGGACTTCTCACTATGACTTTATTGGTACCCACATGATAAAGCAATAGCAGATAATAATCTGAGGACCATACAAGGCTAGGAAATTTCCTGGTAACATATTTATCCCAAGTCCCAGGGAGGCAGCAAATTTTCCTGAAAGGTAGCTCTGGTCGACAGATCAGACCCTCTGTTCCTCTCAGAAGGGAGTCACTTACGAAAAGAACTCTACCATTTTTTTTTGTCATAGAAGTGGTCATGATGCAGGGAATAGGTTGACCTGACCTTGACGACTCATGTAGCATCGATGGATCATTATCCACCTCATCATGTCCCTGTTCTTCCAATTCCAGAGCTTCATACCTGTTGTGTAAATTATAAGCATTAGAGGATCTATCCTCATTCCAGACCAGGAGCTCTGCTTCTCTTTTTGGCTTTGAGTTGCAGTGCTTGGTCTGATGTTTTATTCAGCCAATTTCCCCTTAATGCTTCTTACAGGTGGCTCAGGAGAAACACTTAGTCCCTTCCCCCACCCAATTGTCCTTTGAACAGACATCTGGTCAAATCCCAGTGATAATAACTATTCCCCTCTCTAATACAGAGTTTGACTGAAGTAGAAGGAGAAAACAATCAATTCTGATCTGGAGGCTTGCAACTGACCCCAAAGTAGAGTGCTGGCAAAAAGAGTTGCAGGGCCCCGACAGCTGGGGGAGAGACATGGTTAAAGAGAGACATGTGTCATCAAGCCTGTGGTGTGGGTCTGTGTGATGTTTGTGATGTATCTGTAAGACCTTGTGCAGGGAGGACTGGCCTGTGGACAGGAAGCCTGTGTTTACACTGTAAAAGTATCCACTTTCCCTGACCTTTCTCTCACTTGCTTCCAAAGTGACATGATCAGCCAATGATTGACACTGTGGATTTTTTACTTTCAGGGTCATTTCACTGGATGAGTCTATCTTTTCACATTTTTCCCCTGATTCACTGAGAGACCTTGCTGTGTCTAGGAGGAATTTGTTTTCCTTACCTGAGGCATAAGCAGTCAGAGAACATTATATTTTCAATTGTGTTAACCCAGATAAAATGTAGACATCCAAAACAGGCAAATAGCAGTTTGGCACATATAACTCTCCCACTATTTTCAAAATATTTTGTTGGCATCTTGCTCTAAAATCATGTTTGTAGTGGTGCATGTTCTCTAGTTTTCATGCCTACATTCTCTCTCCTGACTTTCCTTTAGTTTAATATTTCTGTAGGAATCCAGCAAGTGTGTATATGCTCTATCTCAGGTAGTTCTTAAAGCTGGGGAACATGCTTCCACCTAAGCCAGAGATTGCTCATCTCCAGGTTATGGTGTAGAGGTATGGCCATTATCTATTCGTTAGATACAGAAGAGTGGTACAGTGAGTAAAGGAATAAGCTGCTCTCTATCTTCAGTGGGGATGAAGAACTAGAAATAGATTTTAAAAGTCAGAAGCATAATTCAAGAAGACATTAAGAGAAACTTTCTGATGGTAAATATAGTGCTGGCCCAAGTTCCATTATGCAACTTGTTTTCAGAATTCTCCAGACAGTCCTCCATCCCCCAAACCAAACTTGAGCAAATCCTCATTTTCTGAATCCTGAATGAGTGCAGTAGCAGCTTCTTTCATCCTGATCAGAAGCCTACCCTGATCTTCCAAAGGAGCACTCAGACAATTGCATAAACTAAACAGTGTGGTAGGGTTTATGAAGCAATCAGCTGCAAAAGAGGATAGAAAGCTCTGTTGCATTTATTCACTCCATGCTGTGCCTCAGCTTTGTGGGCTAATCAGGAGAATTTAAGAGTATGTGTTTCATGTTAATTATGATAGGGCAAGAGGACAATTTGATTACTGTTAGCAGCTTAGTCTTGCCAAATGATCTACTTACCTAGAAATATATAACCAGAATCTAATAGCCTTGGGGCAGCTTTAATTCACTTGTGTAGAAAAAAATGGTTTAATACTCCTTACTGGTAGTCAAAACAATAATAAGGTTACATACAATTCACAAATGTGCTGTCAAATCAATCGTGATTTTAATTAAAGACTCTACCCTTTCAGGCAATTTTATTTTATGGCATCCCATGATAAACATAATTAAACTTTTTCAGAAATCAGATGCTTAAGATGAGTTAGAATTAACCTGTGAGACATCAAAAATGCTGCTGCTGAGGTGTAAAAAGGAATGTAGGATCTGGGATAGCTGGAAACACGTGAGACTTGTATAAGAAACTCCTTTTCCCTGGGAATCTTCCCACCCCTCTTGTCAGACCAGAGCACAAAACATTCATTCTTGTGCATGTCTTCCCATCAGGGGAACTATCTATGGTGGGGGGAAAATCTAAGCACTGAGAGTTCATGTTGGCTTACTACCAAAAAATTTGAGCTTCAACCAGTTTGCATCTTCACTGGAAAGCCCTTTCAACTGAAAATCTTATTTGGCCTCATCTCTGTAAGAATTTCAGGTGTTGGAAAATGGACCTAAAACAGACCATAAGACACAGTGTCCATCACTCAGCCTGAAGGAGAATCAGATTGTTATTCCCTTGCCTCTTCTGAGAAGAAAACACAGCCAGCATTTTAAAGAGTGGCTACCTTTCCTATTTGTGCTGTCACAAAAGCTGGACAAATGTTTCCTGCTACGATACAGAAAAGGTCACCAGCCAGTTTCTGGTCCTTGCTGAACTGATACCAGAAATAAGCTGCTATCTGCAAGTCCAGTTAAGCCTGGCCTACTATCCCAAGAATGAAAATGTTGTCAGAAAAAAGCAGAAGGAGGAATGGCTTCTCTGAGGAGTGGCTATGAGCCATAGAAAAACAACAGCACTAGGTAAGTTTTTTTTAAAGGCTTTGTTATGGGTTTTTGTGGCACGGTTTCCTTTGGTAGTGGGGGAGGGGGCTGCGGAGGTGGCTCCTGTAGGAAGCTGCTGGAAGATCCCCTGGCACCAAATAGTTGGACCCGCCTCTGCAGCCCAGACAGGGAGTGATGGTGGCAGTGCCTCTGGGAGAACATATTTAAGAAGGGGAACCAGCAGTGTGGAGGGGTTGGAGCATGAGAGGAACACCTCTGCTGATACTGAGGTCAGTGAAGAAGGAGGGGGAGGAGGGGCGCCTGAGGAGGATGATGGCCCTGCAGCCCATGGTGAGAAGGCAGGCTGTCCCCCTGCAGCCCATGGGGGTGAACGGTGGAGCGGAGGCTCCCAAAGATGGCCGTAACCCCATGGTAAAAACGGCGCTGAAGCAGTGTGTGACTGGAGAGCAGCCCGCAGAAAGGACCCGCACCAGGGGATTTCGGGAAGAACTGAAGCCCGTGGAAAGGACCCACGTTGGAGAAGTTGGTGAAGGACTGTCTCCCATGGNCTCAACCCCCATCCTCTGATCCCCTGCGCCACTGGGGGGAGGAGGTAGAAAGCATCGGTAGTGGAACTGAGCCGGGAAGGCGGGAGGGGTGGGGGGGGTTGTTCTGTTGTTTAGTTTCCTTTCCTAATACCCTTGTGTTTTGTTTTTGTTTTGATTTGTAGTAAATTAAATTGATTTTGTTTCCTCCCCAAGTTGAGCCTGTCTTTTGCCCGTGACCATAAGTGGGGAGTGATCCCTCCCAGTCCTTGTCTCGACCCACGAGCCTGCCCTTGTATTTTCTCCTCATCCCAACGTGGCCAGGCGCGGGGGTGGGGGGTGAGTGAGAGGCTTCGTGGTGCTTTGTTACCGACTGAGCTGAAACCGAAACCATGACAGGCTTTAAAACCCTGAGTTTTAAGGGAATTTTCCTTGTTTTATTTCTTTTAATAGGCAGGATTGATAAAATAATTCTTGATAAAATCATTCAAACAGCATTGCCTCTGCAGAAGAGCTAGCCAAGCCCCCAGGAGAGGCTGGCTTGTTAGAGCTGTCTTGCTGCCCAGCAGATACTCACAGCCCAGATCTAGGGAAAGATGATTTTCCATTACAAACTGTCATGCACATCTGCTACTCTGAAAGAACTGCCAGAGGTCCCCAAGCCAGTGTGCTGCATGGGTTTCGCTTCTTAACCTTGCACAGACCATGAGCAAAAGTGAGTGATGGGAAAACTGAAGATAACGCTGTCCAAACCAGAACTTCTTTGGCTTTCCTCTGCAGTGGCTAGGCAAGGCTGAAAATCCATAGTTCTCATATTGCAGGCCTTTTGCGAGGTTGTGGTCTTGTTCCTCATATGCTGCTTTTCCTGTTCAAAATTAAATCAACTCCTCTTCATCTAGAAGGACTTGGAAAGTGATTGCTTGTGACTGAATCTATATCTGAACCATGGTATTTAAAGGTGTTTTTTGTTGTGTTTCAATGGTGAGGGAACTTGATGTCACACAGAGGAAGCGGCAGAAAAAACACATACATAGTATAAATTTCTGCTTTTGCTCTACCAGGCATTGTCTAATCATGCTGTAACCCAGTTTTCAACAGTCACAGTTACTAGTGGTTTGACATAACCAGAAGATTAACCACATGATGAGTTCTGTTTCTGTGTCACTACAGTGTGGTTAATGGTCCTAAGTCACAAAAATGTAGGCTAAGATTTGCATAGCCCCTCCAGGCTCTTAAATGAAAACATTTAAGCTCTAGTGAAAGTCCCAGCCACATGTGTTGAGTATGAAAGCAAAGAGGCATTAGTCTTGCAAATGTAATTAATAATCTAGTTTGGATTAATTAGTTGTACATTATAAAAAAAACATATTATGTGTAATGACACTGTAATTGGAGTTTGACTCCTTTGTAATCACATCCTGCCATCCCATGCACAGGGCTGACTGGTCTTCAAAGCCCTTTTCAGATACATACTTTACGATAGATCTCGTGTTGTTAGAAGCCTGGCCCACCCTCCCCGCATTTGTCTGGCAAAGCCACTGTCTGCTTTGCATTCTTTCTACCCTAGAGAACTCCAATATATAAAATGATTAGATTAAATTACTATGCTGGTTTGCCAGAGCCTCAGTCTGAATGAGGGTCAGCTGTTGAAAGCTGTAGTCCACTGGTGTAAGAGCTTTGGCACTGAGAGAGGGTGAAGAAGCACACCTTTCTCTTGGCACAGTCTTTACATGAACACTTATGGTGCACTGTCGTGGTTTTGGGTTCAGCTCAGTCGGTAACAAAGCACCACGAAGCCGCTCACTCACCCCCCACCCCCTCACCTGGCCATGTTGGGATGAGGAGAAAATACAAAGGCAGGCTTGTGGGTCGAGACAAGGACTGGGAGGGATCACTCCCCACTTATGGTCACGGGCAAAAGACAGGCTCAACTTGGAAAAAAAACCAAAATCAATTTAATTTACTACAAATCAAAACAAAAACAAAACACAAGGGTATTAGGAAGGGAAACTAAACAACAGAACAACCCCCCCCACCCCTCCCGCCTTCCCGGCTCAGTTCACTACCGATGCTTTCTACCTCCTCCCCCCGGTGGCGCAGGGGAATCGGGGATAGGAGTTGAGTCAGCTCGCCAGACATCGTTGTTGCTGCTTCTTTCCTCAGGGGGAAGATTCCTCTCTCGTTCCCTGCTCCACCGTGGGGTCCCTCCCACGGGAGACAGTCCTTCACCAACTTCTCCAACGTGGTTCCTTTCCGCGGGCTGCAGTTCCTCACAAACTTCCCTGGTGCGGGTCCTTTCCACAGGCTTCAGTTCTTCCCGAACTTCCCTGACGCGGGTCCTTTCCGCGGGCTTCAGTTCTTCCCGAACTCCCCTGGCACGGGTCCTTTCTGCGGGCTGCTCTCCAGTCTCACACTGCTTCAGTGCGGTTTTTACCATGGGGTTACGGCCACCTTCGGGAGCCTCCGCTCCACCATTCACCCCCCTGGGCTGCAGGGCCATCAGCCTCCTCAGGCGCCTCCTCCTCCCCCTCCACTTCCATGATTCCAGTGTCGGCAGCGATGTTCCTCTCAGGTTTTCCAACCCCCACACTACCGGTTCCCCTTCTTAAATATGTTTTCCCAGAGGCGTTACCACCGTCACTCCCCGCCTAGAGGCGTGTCTGACATTTTGGCGCGCGGGTCCGACATTTTGGGGCAGTGAATTTTCCAGCAGCTTCTTAAAGGGGCCGCCTCTGCAGCCCCCCTCCCCTGCCACCAAGGAAAACCGCGCCACACAAACCCATAACATGCACTGAGGCAGAGGAGCAGCAAGCTGGGGTGAGGTCCTTACACTAGCTTCAGGGAGAAATGACTTGCAGAGAACCTGGGAATCTGCAACCCACACAGGAAAAGTGCTCTGTTCAAGAAAGGCTGAGACCCATTGCTGCCAAATGGCAAACTGCTTCTCCAAAAGGGCAACAAAGCAGTAGTCTGTGCAGTGCAGGGCTGTTTTTGAACAGGCTGCTGGCCTTCTCTTTAAAAGGAAACGGGTGTGCTACTAATGGGAGACAAAGTGACCATACCAGTTTCAGCTGCTCCTGCCAAGACCTGTTGAGCAAAGTGTTTCTACAGAGTTGATAGTGAGACCAGGGTTCAGTTTTTGGTGTGGCTTCTGGGTGGTCTGGAAGAACTGTAATTCTCAACATTTATCCTGTTCATGCCCCTGTAGAATGTGAATACACTGATAACGTGTTTGACTTTCTAAAGGACCAGACTAATCACTTGAATCCACTCATAAAACCACTAAGTCAGAGCATCTAAGTAGGAAAGAAATCTTTTGAGCCTAGTTTTGTATTTCACATTTGAACCAAGTCCAGGCAGAACAGCATACATAAATCAGGCGAGTCCTTATAAAATGGGACTTGGTTTTGGTGTTTGTTTCACATGCTTATCTTGGTCTTCTGCAAGCCACTCTCCAACCTGGAACATGCCATGAATCATGGGACTGCCTGCTTACAGTCCATCTTCCACACAAATGAACTGCTCTGGAAAGCCATTGAAAATCTCTTTCTATGGAAAGAATGTGGTTGTTGGCTGGTGAATGATGCTACGTAAAACAGTCTGTTCATTCTGTGAGGGATGCTGGCCCACAGCCTTCATGCTGCAAAGGCTTTCCAATCCATCCCATCTCCCTTGTTCTTCAGACCTGAGTGTTTTTCCCTATCGTCGCCTAAGCGTTGCTTCAGTAGTCATTGCTGTGTCCCTGGTAAGGATGTGGTATTGTTGGTTACTGGTTTCAACAGCTGGAACATCTGACCAAAGCCCTGTGTGGGCCTGGAGTACCATAGCAACAGCAGGCCATTAAATATGCTGCTGCTGAGGCTGGTTCTCGCTTACATCTCCAACTTAACATCTCTGTAATCCACTTCACTGTCTCACCCCTGTTCACCATGAAGAATCTTCAATATCCTTCAGAATCTATATTGCTTTCCTCTACTAGATTAGCCTCCTAATGTAGTCATATGTTTGAGTTATGGCCTAACTGTGGTGATACGGCTCAATTTAGGTTTAAACATGATGCATTGTCCTTTAAGGAGGACCATTACTCAATAGTTTCACTATGTAGGCCTGGTTACTTTGTACAAACAATGCAGGCTTTGCCAGCAACTGCGCCTTTGAAGAAAGAACTAAAGACACTGTAGAATAAAATAATATTGTACTTTTAATTTGAAGTGGAGAAAACCTTAGCCCAATAGAAATGGTGGCAGATAAGCGACTACCAAAAATTGTTTCAGGGAAGGACTTTGGAAACAAAGTGGGTGAATCTAAAACTGTATAAATTGCTTGCTTTTTTAACTGCAGGGTGTGCTAGCTTTGTGAAATTACCACCTAGCACCCATCTTTGCACAAATATTAAAGAAATAATGTCTCCCCTGGGTGTGTGATTATTGGCTCATTGCACACCAGGAAACGAATCCGCTTTTCGGACAACACTGACTCTGCTCTTTCTTCTGCTAATAGAATCATCTCTGGTTGCTGAATTATCTATTCCTTCTACATACCTTTCTTCTCTCATCTGTGAAAAGGAGGTCTCCCAGCTGAAATACACAAATCTTCTACCTTCTCCTCTGCATTGTTAACCTCTACACCATGAAAGCAGTGCCTTCTTAAAGTGTTTTTGCAAGTTTTGAGTTGTGATTACTGTTACCTGTTAGGTCAGCAATGAGTCTGACAGCCAGTATGTGCCCAAACATCTAAGTGATGGTTAATCTCCTTCTGTGTGCTCACCTTGGCTCTCTGAGTAAAGGTAGCTCTTACTGCCTTTGTTTGTAATGCTGTATTTGTCATGGATTGAACTCTCTGGCTCATCTGCTAGGTATCTATCAATATTACGCTTCAACGACCAAGCTATTCAGGAGTTTCCCAGCACAGCCGGTTACCTTGAGAAATGTTGACTGATCAAAACTGGAACTCTTTCTGCATGTTTTTCCTGTGCCTAACCAAATTTTCTGGGTTCTCAGTTCTTAAAGGAATCTGGTTTTGAAACCAGGAGCATGGATGTGATAATAAGGAAGTGACTAACAGCTCATGGGCCAGGTGGTGGGCAGTGATTGCTAGGTCTTTGTCTGGTTCACTAATGCTAGGAGTAAAACTTTGTATTCACCAGTATCCTAGTAAGCAGAATACATATACCTTGGGGTGACTCTTGCTTTTTTCTGTAGTTCTTTCAGTTGTTATTACTAGACTGTCCAAAAGAAACCAGTGTGAACACTGATGCTGTAACCTATTGCACTCACTGAAGATGGGGCAGACTGAAAGATGAAGTCCCACCTGGAAAGTGCACAAAGTGCACTGCAATTGTTTACAAAGGAGGGAAAGGGAGTGCTTCTTATTTAGGAGATAATGTTTTGAGTACTATTTTTCATCTTTGTGTGAGAGGACGAAGACTGAAGTAGCAAACACTGCCATGTCCAGCCCTGCCTATCTAACAACACAAAAGCCATACACACAGACAAAACTGTCAGTGACAAAACATGGCTTTTAAGAGTAGGATTTCTGCAGAGTGTTGTATACAGAGGGGTGGTCTGTGGCAGATTCCTTCTCATTGCAATTATGTTTACGCCACTGTAAATTGGTTTGCTGTGATTAGCAGACACCTACCTGGTAGGTGCTAAACTTGAAAGCTCTACTTGAACATGATTAGAGCCTCCTACAGTGCTTGGTGAGTTGGAGAGGAGTGGGGAAGCAGAATAGTTTGTCATTGTCATTGTCCTTGCAGCTAGCTGTGTAATGCAAGGTATTGGAAAGTGTAAGAAGGGGAACTGGGGGAATAGTGTGGATACTGGGAATGAAGTAGTGGGCAAGTGGGCCTCTTGACTTCCTTCCACGCCTCTTAGGAGTACAGATACTCCTCCACAGGTGCCTAGTGTGTTTTACTGTTCATGGGACAGTGTCAGTAGCTGCTCCAGTGCTGTCCAGCTGTATTTCTAGTTGTTCATTACGGCATGCCAGTCAGCAGTGATTCTGGCCCAGAAGCAAGCTGTTACGTTTCCTGATAAAACCCTGTGTTGTGGGCTAACCGTGGTGGGCAGCAATGTTCCACACAGCTGCTTGCTTGCTCACTCACCTCCCAGCAGGATGAGGAAGAAAATCAGAAGGATAAAAGTGATAAAACTCATGGGTTGAGATAAATACATTTTAATAGGCAAAGCACAAGCTGCATGAACAAGCAAAGCAAAATAAGGAATTCATTCACTACTTCCCATCAGCAGGCATTTAGCCATTTCCAGGAAAGCAAGTCTTCATCATTTGTAATGGTTAATTGAGAAGACAAACACCATAACTCTGAATGCACTGCCTTCCTCCTTCTTTCACCCAGTTTTATTTTCTGCTGTGCATGACACCATATGGTATAGGGTATCCCTTTTGTCAGTTGGAGTCAGCTGTCCCAGCTGTATTCCCTCCTAGCTTCTTGTACACCTCCAGCCTGCTCACTGGCAGGGTAGTGTGAGAAACAGCAAAGGCCTTGATGCTGTCCATGCAAGCACTGCTCAACAATAACTAGAGCACCCCTATGAACACTTTCTTGGTCACAAATCCAAAACATAGCACCATATGAGCTGCTATGAGAAAATTAACTCCATCCCAGCCAAATCCATTACTTCCTACTTCCTTTCTTGCCCATCTCAGCTGAGGCTAGAGCTGGGTAGTACCACAACTCACCATGGTGAAAGTGGCATTGACAAATGGTCAAATAGTCCACTGGTTGGGCTGCCTGGAAAGGAAGTTTGACTCTGTGTTTTGCTAATTAGCACTGATGGTAAATCTAACAAAGAGAGAGTCTGCCAGGTCTGGCTCCTTTGGAAAACACCCTCGATACATACTTTCTTTTCCTGTGCTAAATTTTAGTTGATTTTTATGCTTTTAGGCATGGATGTAAAAATATATTCTGTCCTTTTTCTTGAAGATTGGCTGTAGAACTATTTATCCTGTTATTTATGTTGCCAGGCCTTAAAAGTAATGAAATTTGACTTGAAAACTCATTATGTTTGTGCACGAGTTTGTGTTTGTATGTCTGTGTGCATAAGAGCAGTTCCTTGTCCCTCAATGATGTCTGCAAACCATTCAGTTTCTTCAGCCCATCAGCCCTGTCTGGATGCAACATCGCTGGCGTCATTCTCAAGGTCACATTTTCTGGCTGTCTTGGGACTGTTTTTGGTTGATTCCCAACTCGTATGAAGCCTCCCCACATATAGTTATCTCTTCCAGCATTTTACAGGCATCCTCTGAAGCCACTGAAAGATCCACCCATGGGAATGCCAACCATCTCCAGCATTAAATTGGAAGACCATAATTCCCTGCCTGTGCAAAGATGAAGTATGAGAAACTCAGTACCTGCATGCTCATGTAGAGAGAGTTCTCTTCCTGAGTAGCTGGGTCTTTTATGAACACACGCATCACAGATAGGAAGAAGTGGAACTTGTGGCCTGGCTCGTAGAATCATAGAATACCTCAAGTTGCAAGAGACCAATAAGGATCATTGAGTTCAACTCCCTGCTCCTTGCAGGACTTCCTAAAACTAAACCATATGACTAAGAGTGTTGTCCAGATGCTCCTTGAACTCTGACAGGCTTGGTGCTGTGACTACTTCCCTGGAGACCCTGTTCCAGTGACTGACTACCCTCTTAGTGAAGAACTCTTTCCTAGCAGCAAGCTGTTTAGATATTGCAGCCTTGAAAACTGTAGAGAAAGCAAACTCCCTTTTTCAACGTGAAGGGTAGAACATGGTCTCATCCACCCAAAGGAGCAAGTCTCTCCCACTAGAAGTTACATGGAGAGAGATGGAAGCTATTAAAAGCCTTGCCCATGGTCTGTTTCATACTGACTGGCATAAATTCTTCATAGTATTTATCTGCTTTGTCTGAGCCACATTCCCACGGCCTCAAAGGTTACTTCATCTGCTTTGCCATTTGACCGAAGCAGAAACTATACATGGTGAAGTCAGTATACTTGAACAAGCCATCAGCTGCATAAAGCCCTACTCCTAACTCCTCAGCCCCAAGAAGTATAGGAACCCTGAGTTTGCTGCTAACTTTGAAATGTCATGGAGACAAAAAATTTTACAGAACATTTCTTTCTACAAATGGGGTTAGCTAGAAAAGGTTTCATTATAGTTATCTGTGTTTATTTATGAAATAGATGTGGACATGGATGGACATTGTCCTGGTTTATTCTGTTAACTCATGCACTCCTATGCTTTGAAAAGGCTGGCTCATTAGTAGGAGAGCACACAATTTGACATAAGACAGTTTGCCCCAGTGGATTTCAAGGCAGTGTTACAGAAAGGTAGGAGTGATAAGGCCCCACGGTGCTAATTTGGCAGCACGCATATGATACTCCCAGGTTACTTACAGTATGATCATACCTGTAGGAATAGCAAAGGACTTTAACTTGTATTCCTGAGACACAAACCTGATTTATTTATATGTCTTCTCTTGCCATTCCATCTTTTTGGAAACAGTATATTAACTTACAGTTATTCTACATCTCCCCACTCTGTCCAGCCTGCAAACTGGAGCAGAATAAGTTGATGGCCTTGTGTGCTATATTGTCTTTCTTTAATATGCAGTTCTGACTCACTTTCTGCTGCATACAAAAAGACAATGGTTTCCACAGAATCAGTAATATCCAAAGTTTTTTTTGATGAAACATATCTACAGAGATATATGTTACTAACTTTTTTAGGAGAGCACACTTTTTTGAAGACCTCTGAAAGAAGGTGAGCTTCCTTCTGACTTCTGCTCTTTCTGAGATAAATAAATAACTTCTTCCAGGAAAGCAAATCAGACTGGAACCCCTATTTTATAAACACTTCTTTGCATGTTTAAGAAGTGAGATAGGAAAAGAAAAAATTTCTTCAGAGATTTTTCTCCCTAAGAGGAAATAATTTCATCTTTAGTCCCCTCCCATTCTACCACTGCTATTTTCCACAGGTTTTTTATGGCAAGAGATTGAAGAAAAGAAAGTGAGTTCTGACTTTTCCTGTGCTAGCTTGTGAAAGGAAGAAAGTGTTAGAAATGTATGTTGGGTTTACATATCCAGGTTTTGGTAGCAAAGGAATGGGAGGGGCTAAAAGGGTGGCACCTCTGAGGAGAGGCTCAGGCTGCCCACATTGCAGAGCACACTGAGCCCCACAGCTGAGCCGCTCAGCCAAGACAGTGGCACCTCTGGGAATGTAGTTAAGAAAGGGAAAAAAACGTTGCATAGCAGCTGTGAGAGTGAAAAGTGAGAAAAATATGAGAGAAACAGCCCTGTAGACACCAAAGTGAGACAATGAGTAGAGGGAGGAGGTGCTTCAAGCACTGGAGCAGAGATTCCTCTGTAGCTGTGGAGAACCACGGTGGAGCAGATATTCACACTGCAGCCCGTGGAGATTCCCACACTTCAGCAGGTGGAGATGTCCTGAAAGAAGCTGCAACCCATGAAAAGCCCACACCAGAGCAGACTCTTGTGAGGAGCTGCAGCCCATGGAGAGGAGACCACACAGGAGCAGGTTTTCTAGCAGAAGCTGCAGCCCATGGAGAGGAGACCACACAGGAGCTGTTCATGAAGGACTGTATCTTGTAGGGAGGGACCCCATACTAAAGCAGGGAAAAAGTGTGAGTAGGAAGGAGCAGCACAGAGGAACCATTATGGACTGACCATAACCCACACCTCATCGTGCCATTTACTAGGTAAGGAAGTTGAAGAGTTGAGAGTGAAGGAGAGAAGTAGAACTTGAGAAGAAAGGTTGGGATAGGGGGAAGGTGTTTTAGTTTTGTCTTTGTTTCTCACCATCCTGCTCTGTTTTTAATGAGCAATAAATTAAACTGAATTCTCCAAATTGAGTCTGGTTTGCCCATGATGGTAACTGGTAAGTGATCTCCCCATCTTTATTTCAATCCAGGAATGTCTTCCATCTTATTTTCTTCCCCTGTCCTGCTAAGGAGGCAGAGTGAGAGAGCGGCTGGGTGGGGGTCTGGCAGCCAGCCAAGGCTAACCTGCCACAAAAAGAAATAAAAAGTCTTGCTTAGAAGCTTTCCAGTATTGCTCTGGATTTTATCTGCTTGACAAAACCCTCTTCCAAAGGTTTCTGGAGTTCATGTACTTCCTAATTATTACCAGCATGTGTTCATAAATTTCTCTATTGGTTCTTCCAGACAGATTTAGAAAAGTCTGCAGCTGCCAGATGGAAAGCAGAAGAGATAGCTTGACTTTCTGAAGAACTGCAGTTCTTAGCTGGGTACTATGAGATACTTCTATCATTCTGATGCATGTCAATGTCTATGTTCTAGACATCTTAATGTTCAGCCAGCCTGGACTTCCCATCTGTTTTGCATTTCTCTGTCTTATGGAAGAAGAGGAGGCCATAAACACGTGTGCTTGGTCTTCCTGTTGACTACTTCAGCAGGACCAACATGAAGGTATAGGAAAATTATGAAGAAACTGGCAAATGAAAGGGTTTGTGAGTGAAAACAGCTCAAAGAAATCTCATGGGATTGTGCAGTAACTGCTTGCAGCTTAGAAAGTGATCTGCACAGTCACAGCTGACTGCTGTGTGGTGGCACGAAAGGAAGGGTGAATGGAAGACTGCAGAGGGACATGGAAGGATGGATTTTTCTCACACAGAAACACTCTGTTTCAGACTTGGGTAGTAAATGTGTCTCTATGAAGAGCCCTCCATAATGTATGTGAGAGATAGTAAGTTTGGCTTAGAAGGAGGTTTGGGGAATATTTGTTTGGTATCTAGCAAACTGTTTTAGAAGTGGATATGGGACTTTGGGGCTTCCAGTCTTTTACAGAATACAGATAGACAGCTGTTAATTTTTGCTTTTGTGTCTGTAGACAACATAGCTTCTAAGTTTTAAGCAAGAACAGACAATATTAGTAAGTTAAAATGACTCAAGCCCACACACTTTGGTCAGTATTTGAAGTGAAATTCAAGATGCAGGGAAGCTCTTATTTGTTTCCATATTTCACTTGGGATGAGATCACCACCAAAACTTTAATATATAAACATTTCTGGATAAAATAAACTTGGATATTCCAAGTGGCTTATCAATCTGAGGATAGAAACTCTACAAACAACCTATCCTTAGTATTTCAGCTCATATGGTCACCACTGTTATACTCATGGCTCATCCAGGCTCACAATTTCTCCCTCATGTTCCAATAACCTGTGACAAGAATTGGCTCTGAGCAGGAGTAAGATTTTGAGGAGCTTGTGAATTATTTGAATTCATGGCAGATTTTAGACATATCAAAGATGTGAGCTGTTTTTCAGAAGGGACCAGAGCGGCTCTGAAGGGATATGTGGGATCTCAGTTTTGTGCCCATCTTTGATCTGGCTTTTCCTCGTGGAAGAATTTTGGGAGCTCAGTAGTAATAAAATTAAAAGTGTGGGCATATGAGTCTGATTCTGTTCACACTTGCTCCCCTGGAGACATTAAGCCTGTCAAAGACTACCTGATCTTGGTCGAAAGACCAATACCTCAAGCTGCAGACTGCAGAGTGTTCCCAGGTCACAGAGTTGTTTGGAGGGTCTTGTTTTCTACCAGTACCATAACTTCCTATTTGTAGCCACTGAGCCAGCATACACCACAGTGGGTAGAGGAACTCAGTGGATGTTAAACCCAGAGAACATCTGCAGTGCAAGGACATTTTGTCATTCTGAATCTAGTGACTGCTGAGTCACTGCTGCTGAAGGGGGGAGTGGGGTTGGAGTCCAGAAAAGCTGTAGAGCTTTAATGAGCCTTGTTGCTATATCTTGTACACATGCATTGAACTGTGCTAAGTAGCCTAAGAAGGAAGAGAACAAAATATGATATTAAAGAGCCCCTAGGAAGAGGCAGCTTCATTGCAGGAACTAAGGCAGTTACATGAAGATCCAATGCAATGGACCAGGACTGGATAAGGACCATGACTTCCCCACTGGAAGAAGCAGTGACTCCTCTACGTCAAAAGCCAGGTGTGGTCTCCTGCACTCTGTAGATCTTGTCCTGGTGTCATCTGGTCTGTGTGGTGTGATGAAAGAGCCTCTTTGCTGTTGTTCTGTCAGGGCAAGTCCCAGCTCAGTTTTAGGAGTCTCATAACATGGCTATGACACATGCCTGGGATAATAAAACTGTAAAATAAGCAGTGTCATCAGAGCAATACAAAGAAGACTTCTTGAAATGAGAATCAGGTAGATGAAAGGATTTTGGGGAACTCTTTTGTAGCCTGGACTTCAACTTTAGTTGGCAACTTTACCCCATTTAAATAGTAAGCTCTTGAGGGCTCACTGTCCTGTGGCACTGTATGCACAGCCCTTAGACCCCAGATCACAGAAACATCCCACACTAAATATTTTTTTCCTTTAGACTCCCTCCAACATCAGAGAAATAGCAGTGTTCCTCTACCTTTGCAGAAAAAAGGAAAATACAGCCTGTAAAAGTCATGGAAAATAAGTGCAATAAACTAGGGTAGGGCCTTTGCAGAACACCATCTAATAAAGATACAGTCACTGGCTGTTATTGTAGGTGATGTGTGTGCTATTTTGCAGTGGTTACCATCACCATCAAGAACCATCAGGTACTAACAACAAAAGCAGACATTTTTACAACAGATACAGCTGTATCTTCTCCTGTCTTTGAAATGGAGCAGAGATGTAATTTATTGCTGTGGTACGTACCCCTGCTGTTCTAATTAAGACCTTGTCAGCTTTCCTGTTATAAAGCCCATTTTTCAGATATTTAGCAACAGCTAAATGAATGAACTCCAGTAAATTCTTGGTCCAGCAAATTTGCCTTCTCTCTCAAATCTCAGGATGTACACACTAGGCACAACTAGTTTCCCTTAGTGCATACATGCTTGTGACTCATTAACAACCCTGCCCGAGATTTTATGATGCCTGCACATCTGGAATCCCTACACCCCACTTGGTGTTTAGTTGCCTCTACTAATGCTTCCCAAGCTTAAAGTGATGACCTCATCTGTGGTTGAAGATGCCAAATTTCCAATAAGTATGTGTGGTCACCATTTAGCTGGAGAGCCATTTGAGTCACAAGACAAAAGTATGTAGACAAGGCTGGCTTAGGAGTGATGTTCTTACCTGCATCAAGCAAAATTGACTAGACAAGCTTTTTGCACTTGCTGAACCTTAGCTTGAAATTGTTTAAGTTTCCTTTCTCTCTATTTCTCCTTCACACACAACCCATTCTCTGGAATGAAACCTTTTTTTTTTTTTAAAGTTAAGGTTAAAAAACCCATTTGGTTGCTTAGAATCTCCACATTTACAGCCATTCTGGAGACACTATTTCTAAGCCAGCTTTGCCAAAAGATCTGTTATCTTTGAAGATATATTAAAAAATTTATGATCCTGTTACTGCTTTGAAAGTAGAATAGTTAATCTTTTAGCACAGTCAACAACTGTGGGCATTTAGGCATGCAGTAACCAATGCCTGATTCTTTTATGTGTTTTCTTCTCTGTTGGTTTGGTAAAAATAACACTTCTGGTTCACTTGAATGCCTGATTACAGGGCAACTGAGATCCTGGTATGGAATTTGTCATTAAAATAGTCAAAACATTTTGACTGAATTTTTTAAAGAGAAAGATAGGTTTGGATTTTGTTTCTTCTTTATCTGAACTTTTTATTTTACCCTAATTTGAGTGCAAAAAATGTTTTGCATTAAAAACAGCCATCTTAGAAATGGTTAAAAAGAAACTATACTTCCTTAGGATGGCCTAAGGCTGGGGCTATGTAATAATCTATGGCATACAGATGTCTTCAGAGATATGATATTATTTATGTGTGCTTTTCCTTCCTTTAATTTGTGCTTATGTATGATGGAGGAAAGAGATATGAGATTGCTTGCTGTGGCTAGAACTTGAAACTACTTGTGCTTGATTGTGTTGTAGTCAATATTTAAGTTTGTCTTTTTATTTCTTGTTCAATTTAAATTAATTTAAGCTGTCACCAATACAAATTTAAAGAAAGTAGAGGGTACATAATTCATCTAATTGTTTTAGGCATTTTCATTTTTTCATATCTTTAATAGGTGGGCAAGTAGATGCAAATCAACGTTCTTCCCAGCAGGCTGTCAGCTAGTTTATATGTGAAAATGCAAAGCTTCAAAGACAAAGTGATCATAAAGGCTTTTAGAGGGTCATGACTTTGTTGAGCAAGCCTTGCTCAAGCACGAAAAATAGTTAGCATGTACATGTATGAGAAGTGCAGTATTAATTTATTCCTGATAGGATATGAGACATATATATTTTGTATAGTATATTATACTCTGTATATATATAATAGCTTTTTCTATATTATATGCATTGAAATACACACATACAATATATAATACTTAATATAGATAGTATAAAATAACATATAGTGTAAGGATCATGAACTAGTCAGTGCTAGCTGTGCAAACACCACAAAACATGTAATAGCTCTTGTGTGTCTGAGGTTAGGTGTATTTTGCCCCAATCCTTCAGGCTATCCAAGACGTCAGTACTGTCAAGGTTTCCAGCAGCATGAACAGTCTCCACCCCATGTTTGGGAAGGATACTGAAGCCCAGTTTTCCACCAAGAGTCAGGACAATGTATTTTTCTGAAGGTTTCAACCTTTCTTTAAAAGAATGTTTGGCAAAAGATATTTATGGACATTAGAATAACATTTTTTTCTTCCATCAGCAGCTACTGCATTCATCCAATCAAAAATGAAATTTGTGGAGATGAGGAAGGACTGTGTTTATTCTTTCTGATGTTCTTCTAGCGGGACTGCTGTGATTATTGTATCTTTGACTAGCTGGAACTATTATCATATTGCAAATGTGGGTTTCCCAAAAAAACCTTACCAAAAAAGGTTCCAAACTCCCATCTGTAAAGTCTTATGAATACAGATTTAGAGATCTTGGATAGCAAAACAGATAAAGCATTAATGAACAGCTGAGCTTTAAAAATTTCTTCAGATTTGTGGAAAAGTCCACTGTTTAAAGAAGAATATTTTCTGAGGTTTCTAGTGATGTTTCATCAGATGAAAATGTTTATTTTTAAATGTTTTCTCTGATGTTTTAAAATGTTTTATCTGATGAAAATTATTCTATCAGATGAAAATGTTTGTTTTCATCAGGCACCTGTAAGAACTTTTAAGAACTGTAGCACATTTCAGAGATCATTCTCATCAAGTGTTTGTTATGCAACATTGGCATAGGGTGGAAATGAAAAAAAAAAAAAAGCATTAGTTTTGAGGGCTGATGAAGGAGGTTTTCCTGAGGTGTTGTACACTGCAGTCCACAAAGTTTTGAGTCCTTCCTGTGCTTGTACGTTCTCTGCTTCCAGCCACTCTGAAGTCATTGCTCTCATCAGAGATTTACAGAAGCATTTAGGTTGGAAGGGACCTCTTGAGATCATCTGGATCCTCCTTCTTTCCCTTCTAGAAGGTGGGAGTGGCATTTGCTTTCTTACAGTCCCAGGAACCTCTCCCTTTTACCGTGACCTTTCCAAGATAATCAAGAGTGGCCTTGCAGTGACATCACTTCAGCTTCCCCAGCACTTGTGGGTGCATTCTGTCAGGCCTCATGGACTTGCATATCCAGTTTAACTGCTCCCTAACCTGGTTCTCCTCCACTGAGTGCAAATCTTCCTTGCTCCAGACTTCCATTCTTGACTTAAGGGCCTAGGGTTCCTTCATGAAGGTCTTACAAGTAACTACTGAAGCGAAGAAGGCATTGAATACCTCAGCTTTTTCCATGTACTTTGTCACCATGGTTCCTGCTCCATTTATCAGAGGAGCCACATTTTCCCTAGTCTTTCTTTTTTGGTTGATGTGCTTGTAGAAGGCCTTCCTGTTGCCCTTGACATCCCTCACCAGATTCAATTCTAGGTGGGTTTTGGTGTTCCTAACCCCATCCCTACTCAATAAGACAGCATCTCTATACTCTTCTCGGGTCACTGCACCCACTTCCACCTCTTGTATACTTCCTTTTTATATCTGACTTCAGTCACTGGCTCCTTACTTATCCATGCAGGACTCCTGCTGCCTTTGCTTGGTTTCTTACTTTTCAGGATGGGTCTTTCTAGCGTTTCAGGTGGATCCTTGAATATCAACAAAATGTCATGGGTCCCTCTTCGCTCCAGGGCTATAATCCTTCAGACTTCTTCCAAGGAGATGTCTGAAGAGGTTAAAGTCTGTCCTCCTGAAGTCCATGGCTGTAGCCCTACTTTTTGCTTTGCTCTCTCCTCTTGGAATCCTGAACTCCACCACCTCATAGTCACTCCAGCCAGGATTGCCCCCAACTTTCCCATCCACAACAAATTCTTCCTTCTTTATAAGCATCAGGCTCAGCAGAGCGCTTTTCTTTGCTGGTTCCTCAAACACCTGTATCAGGAAGTTGTCATCAATGCACTCTAGCAATCTCTTAGGTTTGTGCTCTGCTGTGTCCCTTTCCAGCAGATATTGGAGTGGTTAAAATTCCCCATGAGGAAAATAGCCTGTGAACGACAGGCTTCTTCCAGTTGTTTGCGGAAAGCCTTATCTACTTCTTCTTGATTAGGTCTAAAGCAGACAACAACTACAAATTCACCCGTTATTCTGCCCACTAATCTACACTTACCAGCTCTTGATTTGATCCTGACCCATCCCCAGGCAGGGCTCCATGCAGTCTGGCTGCTCTTTCACATAGGGGGCAACTCCACCTCCTTGCCTTCCTGGCCTGTCTTTGCTGAAAAGGCTGTACCCATTCATCACAGCACTCCAGTCATGTGAATTGTTACACTATATCCCCATTATCCCAATGAGGTCATAGCCCTGTAACTGCACACAGATTTCTAATTCCTCCTGTTTGTTCCCCATGCTGCATCCATTAGTGTAGAGACATTTCAGAGAGACACCTAAGCATGCTAATTTCCCAGAACAGGCATGACAGCTTTCCCCACAAGGCTGTTCTGCATGCAGTTCCTTCTTTACATGCTGTCGTGGTTTTGGGTTCAGCTCAGTCGGTAACAAAGCACCACGAAGCCGCTCACTCACCCCCCACCCCCGCACCTGGCCACGTTGGGATGAGGAGAAAATCCAAAGGCAGGCTCGTGGGTCGAGACAAGGACTGGGAGGG
>VYZV01037805.1:143673-159907 GCA_013401275.1 Pandion haliaetus | reverse complement strand
AAGGGGGGGGGGGGGGGGGGCAAAAGATGCATCTCACTAGCTCCTTTCCCGAGGTATTGAAAAACTTTTTCAAGGGAAGAAAAAAAGGAGAATGGTTCCTACAGGAAGTTGAGTGTGCATATGGGGATGACATTTTTCACCAAAAAAGACACTGGAATTTCCTCATTTTAAATTAAAAAAATAGCACATTTTAAGTGGAGATTGGGATAAAGAGAAACTTGTGTTCGGAGGTTTTGTGATAATTCCTCTTTTATACATTATCTCTTCTCAGCTGGGTGCAGGAATGCACAGGTGAAAATATCACTGCAAATTCCTGTGAGGAGGGGTGGTAACATGACAACCTGTAAGTGCTGTTATCCATCACCCCTTCCTGACACACTGACAAGAATGTCAGACCTGTCTGATTTCAGCTGACAGCTGAGAGAGACTATCTTTCACCTATGCTGCTTTATGCGCCATAAAGGATGAGCTCACGCAATCAATCCAGAGCAAATAATCAATGTGCTATTTTATACTGTGTGCTAACACATGCTTGTGCTATTTCACAGTATGCCTTCTTAAGCACAAGGCTTAAAAATGAAAAGGGTAAAGGAAAAAATCCACAACAACCAAAACCCACGTGGGAAGACACAGTTTGCTCACTGCAGGAGTTCAATCCTCCAAGCTTCTGGTAGAGATTTTGTTTGAGCATAATTGCTTTTGTGAACCAGGCAATCACATGATGCAATAATCAAAACAGTAAATCAGTTCAAGCAGTGATGTGCCTTATAATTAAGCAATGCAAGTAATCAGCCTAAAATGGGGCCCACATGAAATTGTAGTGTCATCAAGCAATAACTCAATCACAGCTCTGTGTACAATTTGATAATCATGTGGAAAAGGTTGTTTAGTTATTAAGTCCCGTAATTTTGGAATTTCTAGTAAGAGCCAAGCAATGTTTAAATACCCTGTCAGAAGACAGAACTACTTTCCAGTTAAGTCTCAGGCCCCCTCTTACTGTTGAACTGATAGAAGACATTTTTATCTCCCCTGAAGTCTGATGAGAATTGGGTTTCTGACAGTGTCCATGTCTTTGCTTTGTAAGTCTTTATTTTAAAAGGAAGAACACTGTGTTCCTATCCTTTTTTTCCTCTCTAAAAGCTAATCTAGTCTCAGAAATTTACAAAAGGGTCCTACCATTGTATTTTAGCAATCTTTCCTAGAAAAAGAGATATCAAACTCTTACCTTTTGCTCCATGGAATCCCTTTAAAAAGACAAAGGGGTTTTAGACTTCTTTGTGATCAAAGTAACCCTTTGTAAGATTAAAAGAAACATTTTGTAAGGCAAATGTTCTTTTGTGGTTGAAAATATTTTTTCTTCTAGAAACTGAAGCAGAAACGAGTAATAAGTTTTTCATACATCATTTTTTTTCTGTAATGTTTTCTGCTGAGGTCTTTGTTTTTCAGGTGTATTTGATAGAAATGGATGAGGTTTAATTCTTGTTTTAATACCAAAAACAGTTTTCAGAAATTAAATTACCACTATTTTTAATCAAAAAACTTATCTTGAAAAACAGAAGTTGTGTTTGGTTTTTTTGTAGTGTTTTTTCTTTTTTTAGTTTAACAATTATAAACTCTATGACAACTTTCAACTTTAGCAAAAATAATTTGAATGAAAACTTGACAAAAACAAAGGAAAAAAGCACAACTAAACTAAAGCAAGAAACTCTCATGAAAAATATTATAATCCTGTGTGTTTTATTTCAGCCTTGTTTTCTAGGGCTGGGAACAACAGAACAACTGTTCTCACAAGTTGTATTTATATTGTTTGGAGTTAAGCTCTCATTAGTGTTTGCTTGGTAAATGCTGCTTCATTGATTTCAGTTTCTGTCTGCTGTGATATTTTAAGCTGCAGCCTCCATGAAGTCAGAAGAGTTCTTATCTCAGCTGCATCACAGGGAGTGCCCTTTTTAACCAGCTAAATATATTGCCATGACTTGAATTTACATCTGGGACTTGTGAATTGAATGGATGCGTTTCTCCATCCCCTCTGGATTGATGTACAATTGTGAAAGCTTGACCTTTACGTGCTGAATACCCATTTCATTCTAGCCTGAGAATAATTCAATCCCAGAACTGTAATGAGATTTCCCAAACTTGCTTGTGTGCTAATTACAAACTTCTATCCTATTCAGGGAGCCAAGGAGGGAACTGGTTACCAATTAACCATGACATTTCTGCTGTTTTCCTGTCCCAGAGTGACTTAATATGTCCCACTAATCTTCTTCTTGGGTCTTCAGGAAGTGTACACCAAACTATTCTGTACTTTTCCACTAATATGTACTGTAGGAGATGATACATGTAACAAAACTCAGTGCAAGACCTTATGGAAGGGGGAGGGACTCTTATTTAAACAATGCCTAAGTAGGTTAAAGCTATGCACTTACACTTTCACACCCACTTACCAGCACCAAGATGAGTGTGCCCAGCTACTCTGACTAAGATCGGTTATGCATGACACAGAGGACAACGGATGCTCACTGCTGAATCTTCATTACATCTCTTGGGTTTGCCTTGGTAGGTTCTTGGACAAATTGATTTTTAGACAGGCCTTTCATACACTTCAGGAATCATCAGCTGTTTTGCACTGAGTCTTGCTTACTCTGTCCTCCATGAGTACTATATAAATCAAGCCCATTGTCCTTGTTTCCTGGCTTTTAGATCATTTTAAGAGTACAGTCTGTCTTCTTGTTGAGATAGGAGGAAGAGGACCAGCATAGGATGTGCTATAACCATGTTGCCATCTTCCTGTTAAGAAAGGTGTCAGTGACAAGTCGTGGGCTGTGAACTAACAAGGGCAGTCACTTTCTGGGGTCAATGCAAAAAACCCCAGTTTGCCAGTGTTTAGCGGTATCCTTGGTTACCAATTACAGTCTCTTCTTGTAAAACTTACTTTACTGTTTCTTCTGGTGTTCTTAGGTGCATGGATGCACACTCACATAAATACACACCTTTTCATTAATTTGTCTGTCAGACCAATTGTTCTCTTTCTGTTAAAAATCTTTATAGAACAATCCTAAAACCTGATCATCTAGCAACAGCTGTACTGTTGAAGGCTGTGGCAATTCACACTCTTATTTGTTATTTCTGAGTACATTGCTCCTGGACTGTCACTGTGAGCACCTCTGAGGAATGGAGAGTAATGGTTGCCTGATACTTCACACCAATGTTACCTGATGGAGTGAACTGTTTATAGGGCATATTATGTTTTTGCTACTGCTGCAGGAGGCTGAAAAAGCAAGCTTTCCTTTTCAAGCTATGTTTCCAAAAGGGTCTTACGATCATTGTGTGTTCAGCTTAGGAGGCTGTGTCTTATTACAGGGAAGAGTTTACCAAATGTGAAGAGGCTGGCTAAAATAGCTACACTTCCTGCTCTGACATTCAATTCTTCCTTTTCTATCATCGCTCATGTTGCCAGGACCACCGTGGTTGGGTCATGGTAATCAGAAGATAAAAGCTCTTCATACTACAGCAAGAATTGGAGTTTCTGGAGGGGCACACTCTGGTGATGGCCACCACACCAGGTAGTCAGTCACACACTCCAGGGAAGATGTGGCCCAGAAAGGGAAGAAAAAAGGCTTAAACACTCTGTCCCATGCAGTGAAGGAAGAAGTGTCTTTATGCCTTCTTATTGAGCCCTTTGAGAACAGGTCCCTCAGAAAATGTTCTGATTAGAGTAATCTCTTCTAATGATTTGGAAAATATTATCTTACATCAGGACATTTGAACAAGTGCTTTCTGCTTCTCTGAGCCACTGAGTAGTGTCAGTCCTCCAGGGTTGCTGTCAGAGGTCATGGGCTTCTTTGCGAATTTTCAAAGGCCAGTATTAAAATAAAGAAAAACAAGAGTAATTAGAAGACATCTTACATGAACATGCTGATGAACTTCACGATGCTGAGGCCATGCCAGAAATTTAGTGCCCTTTCTAACAAAAAAAAAAAATCCAAATCACTGCAACATGTCAGCTTTTAGGGAAAAATCTGTCGTATGAAGTAACTGCTAACTCTGAAATCTTCCTCACCCATAGACTATTGCTATCATCTCAGAGTGATGACTGTATAATGTCCTAAGATACTCAGGACAGCCAGTTGCAGAAAAGCAGCACTGTGGTTGAAAAGCAACTCAGCTGACATTGTCTCAAAAATTGTTCCAGCACGCCTGTGTAAGAGGTTTGACTGGAGAACATTCAGCTCAGAAGCAGACCTGTCAGGATGGATAGTTATTGTGAACATTGTAACAACAAAAGTGGTTGTCCAGTATTTTGTCCCCTTGAGGAAGAGCTGCTGATCAGCAATGGGGTTGAGAAATCACGCTAAAAATTATGTGTCTGGGAACAATCCATTTCAAATCCAAAGGACACTAAAGGATGCAATAATGTCCATATGGAGAGAACTGGTTCACCTGAGGTCTTTCAGGATTTGTTTGGCAGAGCCAGGCAAGGAACCCAGGTAGTCTTCACTAGTCAACGTCATCTGCTCTTCATGCAGACTGGAAACCAGATACCTTGGTGTCTACAAAGCAAGACTGAAAGCAAAGGTCCTTTAGAGATTAAGATATGATGGTGTCTTGACTTCTGAGCATTCTGGAAGGCCCTAACTGTTTAAGGTGATGGGAAGGTAGTTGTTGGGGAAAGAGAAGGGGAATAAATCCCCTTGATTCCTCTTTCTGAATCTAGAATGATGGTGCATGGTCATTAGTGTTTCAGTGAATCTTGAATGCCCCACAGGCTATAGCACATCATTTGACATTGACGCTCTAGAAAAAGTATAGCTTCCTAGAGTTACCGAGCTTTTAAAGACTAGCCAAACAAAGCAACACATTTAATTGCATGGACTAGCGAGGAAATGGTGATGCACCTAAGGGCAAAGATTGGGGATTGTGGAAGAATACCAGGTGTGGGTGCTCCACTGCAGTCATTCTTATTAGGTGCTTCACAACAGCCTGATTCAGTCCCCATTGGCAAGATGTGCAAAGGGCTTAAATGCAAAAAAAGTTATTATGTTTCCCCAGGCTCCCTAGTCCTTTTGGTCAAATCATGTATTTCTCTAGTATCCAAACTGTGGTTCAGTCCAGTGGCAGTTTAGCTGAATGCATATTTTCACACGCAACAGTGGGTGCAGTGGGCACCTCATAGTCTTCTTTCTCCATTGATTACACTATGGGTGCCAATGTGACAGTGCCAGACTGCCACTTCCCCTTTTGTTATGCACCACTGGACTTTTCTTCCTCTGGTGTGTAAGTTACTCTGTTTGAAAATGCCTTCACTGGACCTACATTCCCTTCAGAAAATCCTCTGGCAGCTCTCTGAGAAGGGCTTAAGTGTAAAGTGACAACAATCAACACGTGCTGGCCCCAGGGATCCTGCAGAAAATCTAGTCTTAAAGGTAGACTGCCATTTGGAGATGTGGCCATGATAGGGTCTTGTCAAGGATGTGAAGGTCAGGGGCAGCCTTAGCTGCAGTGACCATGAGATGGTGAAAGATTCTGAAAGGAGGTAACAGGGTAAAAAGCAGAGCCAAAAACCTCGACTTCAGGAGATCACACTTTAAAATCTTCAAAGATCTGCTTGGAGGAATCCCAAAGGATATGGCCCTAGAGAGAAGAGGGGCCCATGAGCTGATTGATGACCTCAACATTCTGCAGAAGTGGGCAGAGAGAAACCCCATGAAGTTCAACAAAGGAAGGTGTGAAGCCCTGCATCTGAAGAGTCAATAACCACAGTCACCAGTAAGCACTGGGGGCCAACCAGCTGGAACAGAACTCATCAGAGAAGGATCCTGAGGTCTTGGTGGACTGCAAGCTAACCACGAGCCAGCAATCTGCAGCAAAGAAGGTCAATAGCATCCTGAGCTGTATTACAAAGAGCACTGCCAGCCTGTTGAGGGAGGTGATCCTTCCACTCTGCTCAGCACTTGTAAGACTACATCTGGAGTGCTGCGTCCAGTGCTGGGATCCCCAGTACGTGGTCTTACTAGAGCAAACCCAGCAACGGCCCATAAGGATGACTAAAGGACTGGAGCATATGCAGCATGACTGAGAGAGTGGGGACTGTTAAGCATCTTCAGAGAAGGGTCAGGGGGATCTTATCAATTTGTATAAAAACCTGATGAGAGGGAATAAAGAAGAGGGAGCCAGATGGTTCTCAGTGGTACCCAGTAACAGGGCAAGAGGCAGTAGTCACAAATTAAAGTGTGGAATTCCATCTCAACACAAGAAAACACTTTTTTTTACCATGGGGATGGTTGAAAACTGGAACCAGTTGCCCAGAGGGGTTGTGGAGTCTCGATCTCCGGAGATATTAAAAATCTGACTACACATAGTCCTGGGTAAATTAGTCTAGGTCATCCAGCTTGAGCAGGTGGCTTGGACTAGATGATGTCAAGAGGTCCCTTCTGACCTAAATGTGGTTCTCTGACAAGAGCAATGACTTCAGAGTGGCTGGAAACAATGACCATACAAGCACTGGAAGGAGTCAAAACTTTCTGTGGACTGCAACATGAAACACTTCAGGAAACTCCTTCATCAGCTTCCAAATTTAAAGGTGTGGCTTTTTTTTTTTTTTTTCATTTCCACCCTAGTGCCAATTAGTATTTATCCCTGACTCTGCTTTTCTTGTTCTGCTGGGGATGTGGGGGAATAGGCCATCCATGTTCAAAGGGAAGATCTATCAGTTATAATGAATGCACTGCCTGCTTATCACAGAGCAAGGATGTGCAGCTGGGATTCCTGGCTGTAGCTGAGTTTTGTATCCGCTCCATCCTGGCACTGTTCCTACTGGAAAATGTTTTCCCCTCTGGCACAAAACAGCCTGCATCCATAACACTTCAGCTTGTGTTTCACAGGACACTGAATGGGCTCCCAACATGCACAGACGCATGAAACCACTCTGCTGCACAAGTCCCTGCTAAATACAGACTCCCAAAATTATTCCCAGAATTACCAGGAAGCAACTTTTCCTAGTCAAGGAATTTTCTGGGAGTGAGAGCTGTTGCTTCTCTTCTAGCACTCGGACCAAGGCATTTTCACCAGGCCCATCAGACTCAGAGTCTCTCTCCTTCAGCCCTTATGTAGATAACATTCTCCCAAATCAGGATGCAGAGAAAATTAAGCCAGAAGATGAGCATGAAGAAACTACCTATGTTTTTTTCAGTATGGCTTCATCTTCTCCAGTGGGAAGATCTTCTACAGAGAAGGGGGTCAGTTTCTGAGGTGATGTGGACTCCCTCTGGATGTCCTCATAGTAGGGCATGCAAATTGGTCACAAAAACAGACCTAGCAAGACTGTGGAAATAGTCCTGTAGGGTAGTATTCCCTGGTGGAAGAGTGGGCCCTGTAAATGTAAGCGTTATACCTATTTGTTCCTTTTCCTCCCTTAGCAGGCCTGAAGAGAGCTGCTAAAATTAAAGTGTGGAAGTGACAGCAAAATCAGGCATTGGAGAGCATGGAATACTTGGTCTGTGGTGGCACAATGTTAAGCACAAAAAGCACTGAACTTTTAGGTACAGTTAACTGATCTCCCACTCTACTCCATTATGATGTCTCTGAGATCTCATTTGGGTGCACTGGCATCAACTGACTTTGCCCAGTGATTTCCAGTACTACACCAATGAAGCCACTAATTTTTTCAGAATGTCAACCTTTTTCACCTCCCCAAATACAGGATGCTGGCAGGATCTCAGGGGCAGAGGGCCTGCACTTTCAGGGTGTGCTATGAGGTCAGTTGTCAGGAGCTAGGTTACCTGATGTGGTATAATTTGACAGACAAGGATCAAAAGAATGTGGCAGGATCTTACAAGAATGTGGCACGATTTACCCTGTCTACCCTATATACAATTACTCATCATCATAGAAGAGTCCTTCTCCATGAAAGTTCTCAAAAAGTTTCTTCCCTGAAGGCTGTCTTATTGTCCTTGGGGTGTCTCTACATTTACTGCCTGATCTGTGGCCAAGGGAAGGAAGTAAATACCCAGCAGGGTAAAGAGAACATACATACCTACCTGTGAATTTTCCAACATCTTCAATTTAGAAGACATTGATAGCACAGAAAAGAATTCTTTTTATTCTTTTGACTAGAAAATTCTGAGCTTCTGTAAAGATGAAGCTACCTGAGAAGGAACTAGTTCTGATCTGCAAATTAGCCCCACCCCACCGCTGTTGACCTTAGCAAATATTGACTCTCTCAGCATCCTGCTCTGCATGGTTGCAGGAAGTATGATCAACTCCTTAGGGAACACTGGTCTTCTCTGGGTATCTACACACTTCTGAGTTGACAGCAGGACACATCTAGCCACATCAGTTCTGCCAGCCAATGAACGAACATGATTAATCTAGGCAAGAGTTCCCCTGGGATGCAAGCCAAAATCCAGTGGCTGGCTCTGGTCTGGCTTTATACAGGCAGTGGAATCCCACTTGTTCCTTGAGGTCTCTGTTCACGAAGAAGACTCTATCCATGCACGATCAGTATTTTGATATCAGCTCTATATAAACAAACTCCTGAGGGGATCCTATGGGACTGCTAACTTGTCTAAAGCTAGGTCATAGAAAATCACACTTATAATTTGGAATTGAAAATGCACTTCAAGAGAAACATGGTCTTGTTCTTGGAGGCCCGCGTTTACTGTTGTTCCTGCCTCCGTCACTGAGGTGAGTTGGTATAGATTTTCCTCTGGATACACTACTGTGGTTCTCATGCGTCAAACTTCTTTTCATGGCCTCCTCATAACTATCACAACATTTCTTCCATTTAACTTTGCTGATGAACTTCAGATATCTGTATTTGTGTTATCATGCAATGTTAATACTAGAGCTGTTGGTTCATATTAGGAGTAAGAGTTCACTCTCCATTCATTTCTGGAAACTTGTGTTCAAGTCCTGCTCCTGCAGAAAGCTGATGCCTTTCCTTTCTTGTTTTGCTCACCTTTTGTTTAATTTTCCAGCATCAGTGCAGTATCATATTGCATGGAGCGGAAGGCAAATCTCAGATCACACAAGTGTGTGGACATTCATTTAAAGTTAGCTTATAAAGTCATTTTGTGACAGAGGTAGCTCCAAGTAAAAAGTGGAGTGCGGAAAAGATGGATTCAGTTGAGTCCCTCATCATTTCAAATTGAAGGGGAAAACAAAAGCAACACACCACCAAGCTAATATAATGTGAATTCGTTAAAAACTCTCCTGAGTAGACTCTATTACCTAGTAGGGATTCTTACTACACTTTTTACCTCATGAAGACTTATTAAATTTAACTCCCTCTTCTCTACCAAGCCAAAAATTTCCATGAAATTAATAAAAAGTCATAATTAGAGACTTACTCCTGTGTTATGTGAGGTTGAAACTTGCTGAAGGAATCCAAAATTATGGAGCAGATAGACAATACCAAATGAATGCACAGTTGGATTGTATAAGTTCTATTTCCACCTTAAAAAAACTTTGTTTCCTTCTTGCTCCCTTGGGGTGTGAATCAAGCCACAGCTGTTTTTCAGGCAGGTTGCTTAAGCATGTGCTTAACCACTGAGTCCTAACCCGTTATTTGGATGTTTTTTCCCTATTCCACCATGACACTGAAGCAGGAAACTCTCCAAAGTGAGTGGTTTAGTCCAAAGTGTAATTGTGGTACAGACTGAGTGGGGGTGAAACGAACAACAATTTGTAGAGGAAGCCCCAGCAGGGAATTTGCCACCATTCCCAGGCAGCTTGAAAATCCGGATGAGAAATAACACAAATGGCATAGGAACCCAAAATTTTCCATGTGGTTGCTTAAGCTTGCTTTGAACACACGTTTCTCAGTCCCGTATGGGCCAAATGTGAATGCAGCATCAACCAGGCCTCTTCAACTCGGCTCCCCCTGCCCTGCCTCTGCAAGCTAGTTAGTTTCAGATAGCTGGTGAAGGACCTCACTCTGCTAAACTGTAACTGGCACAGCAAGGGGGAGCTTGCAGAGAGGCATTCATTTTCATCTGCAAGAATAATTATCTGCTTTGCTTGATGTGCATCAGCAGGCTTTGTGTGTTTCATAAATGCTATCATTTGAAGATTAAATTTTACAAAAGGGGTTTAGATGAGAAATGGCACGTAACTTATTAGTGGCAAGCAACGTGAAATTAAAAGGCAGACAAGTGTATGGAACAATGCTTGTTATTTCACAGAGATTCAGGCACATTAATGAGTAAGCATTTGAGTTATTGAATCCTGAAATGCTTTGGCTCTCAACACAGGACACTTTCCTCTTTATATTTGCATCTCCTGAAGATTCACTAAACACAGTGAATTTTCTCATTTACTCTGTAACTAATTTTAGTAAAGACTGATCATACAGGAACGCCCTGTGTAAGAATTAAATTGACAGATCATGTTTCCAAATCCCATCACTTGTTTTCAGGGAAACCCATCATTTGAGATGTTCCAGCCTACAGGAGCTAATCTGGATTCAGCAAAGCACCTACACATGTGCACTAATGGGAGTATCTGCTTAAGTCCAGTTATTTCAATGTAGCTTAAGGAGGTGCTTTGAGCTGAACTTCTCTAGTGCTTTAGCTTAAGTTGGAATCTGTGGTTTGGCCACTCTTGTCTAATACTCATGGCATTTAGATTTAAGAACTTTTTTATGGCTGCTGAAGTCTCATTTCTACTGGCCAGTAGTCAGCCATCCATTTTGTGACTGTTTAATAGGGTCACAGCTGATGTTCCACAGACACTAACATTGTATAGCATAGCTAACTTTTTTCCATTTTGCTAAGGAATTCACTTGCATGTACTGGGCATGGGGAGGATATGGAAAAGGAAAGAATAAAAAGTTTAGCTCTTTTTTATTACAGGATCAGAATAAATCCCTGGCGTCTCACTTACTAGTTGCTATAACCCAAGGAGACAGTGGGATAATATAGGCCTAATAGATGTGGTGTAAAAAACATGCTAGTAAGAGAAGAATCAAAATAGATGCAACATTTTAGCTTCACTTGCATTGATTTGCACACATGTGGGTACTTTCAGAGCAAGAGAGATGAAGTGCAAACTTACAGTATTGTCAGGAGTGTGTGGCACTTACTTAAGAGAGAAAGTCTTAAAAATATCAGAAGGAAAAAAACACATTACAGTGATTATGACATCTATGATCAGCTGGCAAGACAAGGATGAAGCAGGAAGAAGGATAGTAGTGGTTGTTCTTGGGGACTTTTGGAGAGAAGCTGATGAAAGAACAGCCTGTTTTATAAGGCTGAGGCCACTCTTGTAGATCGGTTTCCTCATTGCATGGTGGACCCTGTGTTTGTGCAACCAGAAGGGACAGAATCTCCGACATCGCTACTTGCATGTAATTGTGTTCCCGTGACACCTGTGGAGTTGTTAGTTAACTGACACTGAATGGACCAGTGCAAGAAATATGCCAATATAGGCAGGGAACGAGTTGGTTATTTATTTATTTATATGACATTACAAGTTACTTTTTATAGTTCCACTGAGGGAAAAAGAACACTCATTCTCAGATGAAATGTATGTCCACATTTTGTGGATTACATAGACTTGTTATTTCCAGGTACTGCTATTTCTCTTATCCTGATTCAGCAAGTACTCTCCACCTAGAAAATTACTTTATCACATGCTTAGGCTCTTTATCAAAGTGAGGTGGTGGAGAGCAAGTTCAAGACTGAAATAGGAAAGTATGAGGATTCCCGAGCTGTTGGATTGCATCTAAGTGTTCTGGTCTCTTCAGAGACATCTGAGCATAAACAGCATAGTATTCTAACAGCTTAATTTGCCAACATCACACATTACACCTAAGAGTAATTGCTCTATAAGTATCCGAGTATCCAAAGAGATATGCACACATTCACTTCATGCCTAATGAAAAGTTAAAAATAATAAACAATTAAGTTGATTGTTATGGCTGGGAAATTATGCCTACTGAGGTGAATAGCTCCCTTCCAAGTTGAGTTCAGAAGTTGGGACTACTCTTTTTAGGCAGGGAAAGAACTACAGGTCACAACATCTGATACCAAGCTAGCATCTCAGCTGAGTATGCTATTTCCCTCTGTTCCTTTTCTTCATCAAGAAGGAGAGTAACAAAAGAAGGCTAGGCACAGAACTAGATGGTAAAATGGAAATTCTGTTCTAAAGTCTGTTTGACATTTTGATTTTAGCTTCCACTCTAAATTGTAACAAAGAGGAAAAATGTGACCTCCTTCCCCCCCCCCATGATGTAGAAAATCTGAAAAAAGAGATATTCTTATATGGTTATGTGTTTGGTTTTGATGCAGACATGTACTGGTAGAAGAGAAGATTCAAGGCAAAATGATTTAGTCATTGACAAAGTGCAGTGTTTTTGCCATATCAAAGCAGAATGTCTCAACAGCATCAAATACAAGAAATTAAAAATATTTTCTTTAGATTGCTTGCCTTTAAACTTCTGTATAAACTGATACATTTCCATAGAATTCACTGATTTGGATGACTCTTACTTACTCATGGAAAAAATCCTGTCAAAAATACTTGAAATAGTAATGTCACACCAAAAGCTTGGTTTGCTTTGAATAGAGACATCATGATTTGATCATCTGAGTGATAAAGATGGATTCTCAGCCTTGTGAACAACTTCTGCCTGTCAAAGAAGCCTTATAATATAAAGTGGTAAATGCTGGAGATAAGACATACAGGATCTTTACCCCATCATGCCTATCTGCAGAAATCAGAGCCCTGCTGAGATGGGACTCTCAATCTGTATGGCAAGGCAAAACTTGTTCAGAGAACAGGAAACAGAGAAAGGGATGGAGCTACAGGGACAAGGGGAGTACAAAAGGGAGAGTACAAACAAGAAACCACCAGCTTAGGAGCTAGAAAGTATAAATGGCAACCTACCAAGGGACTTGTTCATAAACCAGGCTTGGACACCTGTGCTCACACAGAAAAAATTATAATATGCATGCCTGTGTCTGCATGTCATGGAGACAAGGCAATCAATACATGTTTGCTCCAGGTTTTGTAAGTGCAGGGAGCTAAAATCTGGTCTTGTGATAGCTGCACAGCTATCTGCAAGAAATCTGAAGTGACTTTGTCTTCAGGGCTAGCAGAAATGGTTGAAAAGTTCTTTCACTGTTTTGACTTAAGGGAAACACCCCCTTCTTTAAAAGAATGTATATATTTTTTTTCTATTTGGTTGGAAAATAAAGAGCTTACTTAAAGTTTGCTATAAGTTGAGTGGAACATCAAGAAGCAAAGCAATACTTTTGAAGAGACAAAAATGCTTGAATTTTGAAATGTTTTGGCAGCCAGAATTGACAGCTGAAGAGCAAGCAGAAACATGCAGTAGATTTGTGTTCAATGAACTAAACTGCTAGAGAGACTGCAACTGCTGTCGACAAACTACCCTTAGCAAGTGTCTGTCTACTGTGTCTCAGTAGTTCTATTGATTAAAAGCTAATCATCTTGCTGCTGTCCAGGTCCTGCCTGCAGTGCACTGAACAGTGCTGCAGTTACATCTGTGTCTGTGGCTTTCTGGGTGCGAATGGGGAGGAGAGGGAGAGGAGAGGGAGAGGAGAGGGAGAGAGGAGGGAAAGGAGAGGAGAGAATAATTCGGTGGAAGGGACCTGCAATGATCACCTAGTCCAACTGCCTGACTACTTCAGGCTGACCAAAAGTTAAAGCATGTTATTAAGGGCATTATCCAAATGTTTCTTAAACCCTGACAGGCACGGGACACCAAGGCAGGCCCAGGTGGGTAGGCACTGTCCTGAGCGTAGAAGCATGACCTACCACATCTGCAGCTGGCATCCCAGATCTTTGCAGCCTGCGGAGCCCCGGTGGCTGGCATTGCTACCCCGAGAGGGACTGGTCTCTGCTGTGCCTGCATGCCTTTCCCCGCGGTCCCACGTGCTGCCTCGGCGCCTTCCCTGGCCTTCAGACGAGGTCGCCCAACGGGCCATGCCAGCGCCTGCCCAGGTTGCTGGAGCCGCTGCTCCCTCGCCCTTGCCCCGGGCTCCCACTTCTGCCAGCACCATTCCGCACCCCTCACCTCCACCCCGCCTTTTAGCCGCGTGTCTGTTGCTTTGCGAGCTGCTGTGCCACCTCTCCTGCAGGCGACAGAAGGGCGGATCAGCCGCAGAGCTCGTCCCCTCCCCACCCAGCACCAAGCCGGCTGTCGGCAACCCTAAAGGTGGGTGACGGTGCCGTGAGGGAGTGTAGCTTTGTTTTGCCACGTAGAGCTCACAGCGCACGCAGCTCCTTCCTCCTCACCTTCAGGTGCTGTCACGAATCCGGGCTCGACAAGGGATCGCGGCACTCGTGCCCTTCAAGCGGCAACCGCAGGGAGGGAGGGGACTTCCCCCCCTCCCAGCCCCCATGCCCCCAGGCCCCCCCAGCCTCCTCTTGGGCTGCAAACATTACTGGATAGCGAGAGAACTGAGCCGAGCAGCCGGCGATGCTTCTCCGGCCACAATAAAATCCGAGGCAAAGGAGGAGGGAGAAGGCTCTACTCCTTCCCTATCTTCTTCCTTGCCTCTCCAACTCCTTCCAGGACCTAGGGGATGAGAGGGGATCTCCGGGAAGGACCCAGAACAAAGGACGCGGATCGCTCTCCCACCTTCCCCTTTTTGCAGGAAGCCGTATTTGCAGGGAGTTCCCGGCACGCACACGCCGACTCCCGAGAAGGTGCAAGGAAGCAATTGCTAAATGCAACAGCGGGCTGACAACCTCCCCTCCTTCCCTCACGGCAAAGCGCAAGGACACCTGGCTCCTGCAGACAGCCGGGCATGGGGCGGGGGACATGCATGCAAACACACGCACCCCTCTGAGGGGTTGAGGAACGCTGGGACCTTCTCCGCGTCGAGCATCGAGGGGCGAGGGCGGTGTAGCAAAGGGGCGGGGGAGCCGGAGGCAGTGGGAGGGAGAAAGCCCAGCTCCCGCAACGAGGGGAGGAGGAAGGAGGGACCGTGTCGGTGGGATGGTCCGGAAATCCTGGGATAAAAAGAGGGGCGCGGGGGAAAAGTAGGGAGAAGCTCTGGACTCATTCTCTCTCCCTCACCCCGCACCCGCAACTTCCTCGGCAGCCCTCAGGCACATGGGCGCCGGCCGGAGCCTCTAGGAGCGGAGAGGAGCCGCTACAGCCACCTGCCACCGGCCCGGCCCGGCTCGGCTTGACTCAGCTCAGCACAGCGCCCGCCGCCGAGCGAGGTACCGGCGCCGGGGCGGGCGGGCCGTGCCGTGCCGGCCGGCGTGCGGAAGCGCAGAGACGAGAGGAGGGGTGTGGGCGCGCAGGGATGGGGGAAGCCTTCATCCTCACAGGTGCTGTCGGGCCGCGCAGCCCCACGGCACGGCTGTGACCCGGTACCGGAGGCGGTGCCGGGCGGGGGACGGCAGCCTGCCCCTGAGCCGACCCCGCCGCTCCCAGCGGCCGGGGCCAGCAGAGGAAGGCTGGGGCCGCCCGTTCTCAACCTTGAGCCGTCCCGGCTTTTCCTGAGCAGGTGCAGTTCTCGCAGGCACTGCGCTGGGGGCTCTCCGGGTGAGGTTTCCGAGGGGCTAGGATGGGGGAGCCTGCCCCGCATCTGTGCTCTCCATTCCGCCGCCCGGGCTGCATCCGCACCCAAGTCACCCAGCTTCCCTCGCTTGCCCTCCCGGGCACTTGCAGAGCGCTTCACCTTCAAATGTCCCCTCGGCGGTCCCCGGCGGAGCTGCCACTCCAGAGCGAGCCCTCCTAAAACCCAGAGGGAGAGAGGCAGGCGGGGAAACGAGAAAGTTCAAAGATTTAACGCCTTCCTGCCCGTCTGCAGGAGACAAGCCTGGAGGAGCACCACACTGCTCCTCCCGGCTCGCTCCCGGCCACCTGCCCTGCCTGGGGGAACCACCGTGTTCCCTTATCTCCTCCTCCTGCCCATTCCCCGCCCGCCAGTAGGCAGCTCTGCTCCCCAGGTGCCTTGTCCTGCAAAGCCAGGTCTGCAGGGATGGGGGGGTTGGAAACTTGCCTGCACTCAGACAAGGGGAGGAAAGCTGTGGGGAGGGAGCTGAGAATGACCCGGTATCAGACTTTTCTCCTCCTAGAGACACCATTCCTCTTTTGATTGTGCCTCTTCACAGGCTGCCTTCCAAGGATTCCTGGTCTCTGTGCATGTGAGCTGTGAAGGCAGGCAGCACCCCTAAGCCATCACCATGGATTTTGTTATGAAACAAGCTCTAGGAGGTAAGTGCGGATGGCACATGAGGGGCCTTGCAACCC
>VYZV01037805.1:91444-131611 GCA_013401275.1 Pandion haliaetus | reverse complement strand
TTTCTATGGTTCAAACTTAACACTCCTATACATTATGCTTTACAGTTTTCTACTTCTTAATCAAACCTAGCTCTTTTATATCAAATTTTATCAGAATATGTTAACACCAGCACCAGATTCATGCATGGACTCCAAGTGGTGGGATGAGTACCTTTTGTCTCTGGGCTGGATGTCTAGCATGACTTCTTGCTGTATTTTTGCATCACCTGCAGCTGAGCAGTGCGCTTTCACACTGTTGCCACCTGCACTTTCAAGCATGACAACTTTGCCAGGTGAAAAAGCAGCTGGCATTCTGCTTTTATTTCTGTCTCTGACAGCGTGGAAGGCTAGTGCTGAAAATACATTTCCTGATGGCAGGACAGAGGAAGCCTCCCCTTTCCTCCTCTGGAAAGTCCCATTACCCAAGTTCAGCTGTAGTGTGCTGTCTTGCTGCTCACTTACTACTTCAGTCTCTGAAAGTGGTCTCAGAACTGCAAAGTCTGTTCTATACAGTGTGAGATGAATGCTCTCCTTACCTGCCTGGATTTCCGTTTGGTTTCAGCAACACATGAAAGAAGTACCATGTGTGCCAAAATCTGCCTTTGATTCTTTGGGGTTTAAAGAAGTTCCTCAGGGATCAGAAAAGAGCTCAGGGAGAAGGGTCTGGGAAAATCCTCTTTCTTTTATTTGTGCTGAACTTCCTGGTATTGGGGAGGAGTGGGCTGGTAAGAAAATATTATGCAAATATTCTGGGAGACACTAATCCGGGCTCATGGCTGAGTTCACTGGTTATGACAAGAGCCAGATCTGTTCCATGTGCAGCTCACTTAGAGCAAAAGAGAAAGATCACACTCTTCTATCTTCAAACAGTTTGTAAGAATGAACTGCTGTTCATCTTTATAGGGAAATTTTCCTCCATTGGGAAGGATTCATCAAGGATACCACAGAAGCTAAAAGCCATTCATGTAATTTGAGGGCCTTGAAGGCTCTAGAAGGCCTTGACTTAAAGATGACTGACACCAAAGGGAAGGCCACACTTGATTTCAAATGATCTGAGTGCCATTTGAAATTTGAAAGCATCTGAGATACACATGATTTAAGATGCTTTTCCGCATCTCCTCCATATTGCGCTTTTATATTGACTTTCATGGTTAATTTTCCATCCTCTCTCAATAACTATCATGGACATTGGCCTTTCTTACAGTTGTGCTGTTTTCCTCATTTCATGAACCCTACTGTCAGGATGTTAGCTCTCTTTGTCTCACTTTCGTGCTAAGTTAGCACTAAAACCACTTAACGGGAGAGCTTAGGAACCGTTTCTTGAGATGTATCCACCAGGATCAGACTATCTGTGTGGTATTCCTTGTCTGATACACTGTGCCTAGCAGAAGGATCTCACTGGCATCACTTGTGTCAGCTACTTCAGGACTTCTGCAGTGCCCTGAGGAGGCACAGAGAGGATCTGTTTTGTTTAGTCATTCCCACAGGATCAGGAATGCTTTATATAGCCCATGTGAGAAAGACAGGTAGGCCTTAGCCCTGATAATGCTTTCTTGCCTGTCCTCCTTGTCATGCAAGCTCCTGTCTAGCTGCTCTCTGAAGGCACCTGGTGATTCATGCACATGTTATCACCCTGCACAGAGCAGTAAATCACCCTTGTCTGCCTACGTGACACTGTTGGAGAACCCTTTCTCATGTACTCCTTAGGAGCAGACCTTTTTTAATGGTGCAGCTGGTAGAGGGTAACAACATGAATTTACTGACATTTTGCTAATGCTATTTGGTATGGCCAGAGCTGCTGTCTGTGTTTCATAAAAATGCTAGGGTCTATTCTTCCAGGTGACCTCTTATCAGGACAATGATAGAAGTCGGGAAATGAAACAACAAATCTTTTTTGAGGGCTCAGCACTCCAGTTATCAGCCAATAAACTTGTTACCCTTCTTTAGACTGCTGCAATTTCTTCCCTGCAGCCATGTGCCTTAGTTCTGGTACTTGCCATTATCTAAGCCAGATGCTTCTTGGGCCCAGCAGTGAGGATGAAGACAAATAAATGATAACCTGTTAATTTACACAGCTTAGCAGTCTGGGTTACAAGGCTAATATTCACATGGTGCTGCTGAAGGAGCTGGGGTGAACTGTCAGTGGAGCATACATGTAGGGGTTAATGCTGTCAGAGATTTTTCATCCAGTGAGCTTTGGTTCTATCTCTGCTCCTGATGACATGGTAGTTTTGTGATGAACTGGACTCATAGTGGAATTGTAGCAATTTATACTGGGGCAACGTATGTGCAGCTCTCCCTGAGAAAGACCTGGCCTTGGCTTCAGTGAGAAAGCATGGTGACCTTTGGCAGAAATATGACCTAGGATGGGGAGAGAATGAGCTCCTTTATACATGGGGTGTACTTTGGAGCTTCCAGCAGTAAGTGCAGGACCTTGTTCATATGGTGCAAATGGGGTACCCTGTACTGCTGCTGGGTGTACTGTACCATGGACCACAGCGGATGGAGCCTGCTCACAACCTCAATTCCAGCAGATTTGTCCTCCCAGAAAGCCCATGGCACCCTTTGAAGAGCCATTCTGTGCTGAGAGGGCATTTTGTTTCTTGCTGTTAGATGTGTTCATTGCCACACTGAAAAACCACCAGGCTGGCTTTGATAAACTGCTAGCCTTTCTGAGGAGGTGACCTCTCTGTGCCTCCCACTAGTGTGTGTACACAGTAACTGCAGAGTACCATTGTTGTACAGGGCATTGAGTATGAGCAAGAAGGAACCCTTCCTTGACTGTATTCATTATATAAAAATAGTAGGCTCAGAGGTAGGAGGACAATCCCTATTATGCACCATTCCTCATAATTTTCATTCCATGTGCAAGTTTGTACCAAGGAATCAAAAAGACTTGCCATGATTATATCACTGACAGTCTCTGAGTAGTTAAATTCAGTTCAAGGTTCAAGCAGAGACACCTGAGGTTCCTTATGTTCTGGCAAATGCTCAATGTTCATGTTTGCTAACCTTTTAGTTAGAGAACCAAATAGAGAAAGTGATGAGCTAACTGGCTTGAAATGCAAATGCTCAACAAATCTTTCACTTTAGCAAGGTCCCTATTCCCATTCTCTTTTACTACAAAGCCTTTATAAGGGAGCCAACTCATAAGTCAGTCTTTAATAAGACATGTATTAAAACTGGCAGTAACTGCTTTTTAAAAAATAAGGAATTAGTTGTGTTGGGCAGAGCAGGTGTTTTGTTTTTTTTTGTTTTTTTTCTCTCATTCAAATCCACTCTCATGCCCTCAAAGACAAATTAAGGAGCACATACTGCGACAGTGAGAGGAGAGAGTACTGTCATAATTGGTCTTCTCCTTTGAGAAGCTGGCCTACCCTTTTAGCTTTTGTTGCTCAGGAATAGAGAGCACAACACATGTGATCAGCCACTCACAGACCTGGATGACTTTTGGCTGACTCTGTGGTCATGAGCACATGCCAGTTTGGTGAATGAGGCAGAATTGCTTATGCAGGGATTTTTCTCACTTTCTGGCCTGTTGGATTACATAAATTTTCACAGGCAATATGGGAAGTCCTATCTGTTTCACAGCATATTCTGGGCCCCTGAGGGATATTGCGGAACAGAAGCCATGAGCAAAGAGCTTTCTTCTTCCTGTCCACCATCACCTTAGCCTGCTATGAGAAGCAGAGCTAATTCTTCTTTAGCTCTCATTCCTGGCATGTCATTGACTTCTGGCCTCAAATGGCAGTTAATTGTTTGACATTTTCTCAATACTATCCAGGTACTGTCAGCAGGCCTCTGGGTTTTAACAAGCTCAGTCTGGCTTATACCTACACTGACCTTTGTGTGTACCAATATGATTATATTTAGTCATTTGATGAGTGCAGAGTTTATGCCTGAACCCAACATGCCTTTCTTCCAAGATTGTGCCTGTAGCCACAAAGTGTGAGAGGAAACCAATCGGACAGGCAGTGGTGCTGTTACTGCTTTTTAGGGCATGGCCTTTAGTTTTCCAGTGCAGTGTCATGGCTGAAGTAGGCTGTACTTCAGCTGTGATGGTCTATCTGAAAAACAATGGTGCTATCTATGGTTTCACTGCTGTGTGATGTCTGTCAGTGCTGTGGTTTAACCCCAGCCAGCAACTAAGCACCATACAGCTGCTCCCTCACTTCCCCCCCGCCCAGTGGGATGGGGGAGAAAATCAGGAAAAGAAGTAAAACTCATGGGTTGAGATAAGAATGGTTTAAAACAACAGAAAAGAAGAAACTAATAATGGTAATGAGAACACTAATAAAATGACAACAGTAATAGTAAAAGGATTGGAATATACAAGTGATGCACAATGCAATTGCTCACCACCTGCCAATCGATGCCCAGTTAGTCCCCAAGTGGCGATCCCCCCTTGCCTCCACTCCCCCCAGTTTATATACTAGATGTGATGTCACATGGTATGGAATACCTCATTGGCCACTTTGGGTCAGCTGCCCTGGCTGTGTCCCCTTTCAACTTCTTGTGCCCCTCCAGCCTTCTTGCTGGCTGGGCATCAGAAGCTGAAAAATCCTCGAGTTTAGACTAAACATTACTTAGCAACGACTGAAAACATCAGTGTGTTATCAATATTCCTCTCATACCTAACTCAAAAACATAGCACTATACTAGCTACTAGGAAGACAATTAACTCTATCCCAGCTGAAACCAGGACAGTCAGACAGATAAAGACAAGCACAGATATGTGGCTGTGTGTTGCAAACCAGTCAGCCACCACAATATCGAAGGAGGCAGAGAGTTGAACTGGTGTTGGTGGAAGAATATATTTGTGGAAGAATATATATGAAAAGCTGTTCATCATTATCTAAACTTTAGCTTAATTAACTTGTGACAGACTTGTCTGTCTAACTTTCCAGCTGAAGCATTGAAGTTCCTGAACAAGCTCATTACAGCGCTCTACTAGATAGACCAGCTTGACAATGGAAAGTAACACAAATAATTTTAACTAAGGATTGTTTCATTATGTAACATTTTAAAAATATGCTTTCCTCAAGCAGATCTCAGTACCTCTGGGGAACATTTACAACTTCATCCTATGAGTAAACTTGTGTTCCTTCTCTGGCCCAAAAGGTGATAATGAAGTCTTTAACAAGATACATGGTAGTTCTTTGCTAGAGAAGGATGAAATACATCATTGGCATATATTCTGGCCACCAATGAAAGGAACAGGGTGAAGGTCATTTAAACATTTTCAGCAGAACACAATCACTCAGAACATCAGGATGATTTGCTGCCTGATACACTCACACTATGTCAGGATGAGAGAGAGCTGTATTTAGTAGCTCTTTATCTGCAATATGAGCTATTTCCTGGCACATTGCATTGATTTCTATCTCATCATGATCTTGTAATAATTGCAGAGGCAGGACAAAACCTAATCTAGTCTCATTTTTCTAGTGTCTTCCATGCCTTAGCTGTGACAGTAGTTTAGATTGCTGTCATTTCCTTTTCAGCAGAACTGCCGGTGAGTCCCCACTCCCTTGCAGGGAGTGTACTTGTACTTGTGCGCTTGAATATTCCTCTTTTGGTAAACAACTTTGGTTTTGCACCCTGTCTGTTTCATGCCATTATTTGAGAGCACTGGTAATGCTAATTTCGCCCTGTTTGGCAGCCCATTTTAGCTTGCCATCATCCAGATAAAGAACAGCAGAAAGGCTGGTGTGCTTGAAGGCTGCTGTTTTTTTCCCTGGTAATGCAAAGTATTCTGTCTCCTAACAAGCCATGCATCTCTTACTTTCTTACATTACCCAGTTTACACTTACACTACTGCAACAATGGGATAAGTGTCCATGTTGTCATTCAAGCAATTAATTAAAATGAGGGATAGACCTTGCAGAACACCCTCCCTGCAGCACATCCTTCCAGCCTGACAGCAAATCAATTGTGCATCATATTCCAGACTTAACAAAGTAATACAAGCAGTCTCCAGGAGCCTTTTTATTCTTATTTCTGCAAACACACTGATGGATACAACTAACACACCTAACCAGCAGATTCTGAGGTCCCCTCAAAGAAGCAATATTAACTGACCTTCTAAGGGACCTCCCAGAGGCACTGGCTTCCCTTCAGGAGAATGGAGAGAGCACAGGCAATGTTCCTTTACCACATCTGCTGGATGTCCGCATTAGGTGAGATGGATCTCATTAGGATTGTCTTCCTGGGAGGTACTAGATGGTCACAGCTAAAGACCTGATTTAGGTTGGCTTGAAATGTTTGCGAAAAGAAGGTCTGTTCTTGCTTTCATGTCTGCTAACCAACAGTCAGCTTTACAGCTTCACTGCAACAGTTTACTCTTCTATTCCTTTGCTTGCTCCTGTTAAAGCTTGGTAGACAAATGGAACAAGGAGAGGTGCTGTGAGACTGGAGAAGGTTTTGAGAGGCACAAGGAGGTATCCTGCCAGCAGAATGTGGAATCTGACTGCGTTTGTATTATTAGCTGCCTTGGAGCTATGGGTTTCCTGGAACTGGGACATGTCCCTAATCTTCTAGAATTTAGACAATAAGCTGGCAAAGCATACATAAAGTTTGTGATTGGTGTTACACTCAAGTCAATAAACCAAATTACTCTCTGTGCTATGTCTTCTAATGTATTGCATCCTTTGTAGATGCAAGGAACAAGTTATTGCATGTTACCTCTCTCTGTGTGGTCTTCAGTCTGTTTTGATGGATGTTGGTCCTCTTTTCTTGAGTGAACTAAAGCCTTCTATCAGTATGGAAGTCCTCTCAAAGGAGTACTGTGTTCATAAAGCGTAGCATTTCAAGCAGGAGGCATCTGAGCCTTAATTCAGTATGCAAGAGGCAGCATGGATGCAGTTTCGCATATTTCAGGGACATTGCTTTGTATTTTGATAGAAAGGAAGACCTAACCAGCATGAGCCATTTCTACGTGCTGTGACTCTCTTTAACTTTTTCAGTGCTGCATATGTATACTAGTCACCTGGAGAAATTATAGCAACAAGCAGGAGAGTTTTTTTCTGAAGCAGTACAAGGAGTGTTTCTGTGCTGGAGACATCTTAAGTTGAGGTAGGGGAAGCGGGAGGAAAAGACCTCTCACACCATAGCTGTCAATTCCAGAGCTGGAAGGAAGTCTTCAGAATGTCAGCCAGATACCAGACAAATTCCCTCTAGACTCTCTTGTGGGAATTATCTTCCACAGCCATACTATTTGAGCAAATCAGTGACGAGCTGAAATTAGAACTGGAGCTGTTAAACTGAAAGCTGTCCAAGGATACGTTTTCTATGAGTATATTTATGTTTTCATTATCCTCACTACCCTTTCTGCACCTTCTCATAGAGTGTAGCCTCACAAGGAGACAGTGCAACACAACTAGAAATCCCCCCAGGGCAGGAATGAAAATGAGATATCATATGGTAGAATTTTTTTGGTTCTCTCAGCTGTGTGAATGCAAAGGCAAGTTATCTGACAAGGCAAGCAGAGGATGGATGTACCTGTAGCTGGTCTGTGGGAGCAACAATGGTGACAGTCCTGGTTTTGCTTTGTCCTTCCCAACTGGATCATCAGTTGTGCTTCTAAGACAAATTCAGAACCCTTGTCAGAATCAACAAGGGGCTGATCTTATACAGGTGCAACAGAATGAAGATGAGAGTTGAGGATATGGGGGGAAAGTATCGGAGATGCCATGTTCACAAGAAGAGAAACATGGTTTACAGGAGCTGAAAAAAAGAGTACAGTGGGAGTAGGTCCCTTGAACAGTTGCCTGAAGCTGCTGTGAATAAGATATGCTGCCCATCTTTCTGACTATCCTTCACAGTTGCACTTTCCTTGAACAGGAGTAACTGGAGTAAACTTGTAAATTACACATTCATTTTGAATATGCCCACCAGTCTAACAGCACTTCAAGTTTCCAGCCTAAAGAGGCAGGCAGCCCTTCTTAATTCTGTCTTCCATTCTGCAAAAGCATCTAAACCCATGGGAGTCTTCAGATGTGTGCTGATTTGGGACCACATTTGAGATTTCTTCTAGCACCTTTGGCATTTAGTCTCTTTTTTTTTATGCCAGCTGTTAGGAAGAGGTGTGATTTCCCAGCAGTTGTGGCCAATGTAGTGTTTCCTTGTGTGTAGGTTGCCTACATGGTGGTAGGAGAAGAGTTCTTTCTGACCTGGAGAACAGTGCACTGAGTTCACAAAACAAGTGAACCTGTTCTGCTCTTTTAAAATTGGATAACTGGAAATTTGTTACTGGTGTTCACAAAAGGAAGAAACAGAATGGAAGTGACTAAAGTGTTAATCAGATTGTCCTATTTGCGGTGGTGGTCATAGTTGAGGCATGGTACTCAACAAAGGTTTACCTTGAGAGCATTCAAATTGTTCTCTATTAGTGGTCTTATCTCTTTTTTCATCATGTTTGAAGCTGGGGCTTTGTTTTTGGCTCTAAGCAAAAATGACACTTCAAAGAGCTATTTTGGTGCTGCTACCTCTTTGCTAGCTCCCCCCATCTCTCCGTCTGTCTCTAAGTCAACCTTGCCACAGACTTAAAAGGTGGGAAAAAGCATCAGCTTTTAGCAGTTGTGTTGGTTCTTGCTTTAACAGTGTAAGTTTTAACTCAGTGTTAAGGCATGACTTTGCAAGCTGAGTAATTGCGATGATTAGCACAAGAGGATGAAGATCAATGGGATGCCTGTGATCTAGCTGAGGATTTATGGCTTTAATCTGAAGATGCTTCAAATCATGGTCCATCAGAATCTATCCAAATCCCTAGCTGAAAGAAGCATTTCAAAAGTTCACCCTTATCATCAGTTAGGTACAAAGCATGGGCTAAAATTTAAGCATATCTGTAGCTCCTTCACTAGGTGTGGCATTGGTGTATGCACTGCGACACCTCTTCAGTAATAACAATGGATCCAACTTCTTTAGAACTCACTAGACTGAAAGCTATTTTCCAAAGGATGGGAGGGTCTTTGCTGCTTTTCACAGAGAGAGCTAAGGCTCAGAGGTAAAGCCCACTCACTGGGATGTGAGTAGGGTGAACTTGCCATCCTAAGGACCAGCTGCATCCCCAGTGCCCATCTATCCAGTTGTATGTGTGCAGTGATAGAGGGGTGACACAGGCTTGGAAGATGGTTTTCTTCTGTTCCTATCTCCAGCCCCAGGTATTAGCCTTTGAACCAGCAGTTGGTAGACTGACCGGCTTTGAAATGAACTCAGTCACCAAGGCACCTGGGGTAGTGTCCCTGTGACAGAAGAGAAGAGTCTGCAGCAAGCAAAAAGGAGTGGGGAAGGAAATGGGAACACCATGTGAGGGAAGGAGACAAGAATGGAGATATTCTGAAGTTTCTCTGGCTAGAAACTCAAATTAAGCAAATATGCTTTAAAGAGGATGCAGGTCTGAATTCAGACCTGCTTTTAGCAGAGGTTGGACTAGAGAGCTCTCAAGGTCCCTTCCCACCCAAGTGGTTCTATGCTCCCGTGGTGTGTGAAGTCTTCTCCATGCTAGTTCATGTCAGTTCTCCCGGAGAGAGCACTCAGTGAAGACAAACTAGAGATAAGAACTTGTCTCTTGTCTGATGTGCTGTTTTACAGCCTGAGTAGAAAACCAGCATGCCCTTCTGTCAATCTCGAAATCCTGTTATGGGCACAGTCTAAAGCCAAGAACGTATTATTAGTATAATTGAAAACTTAACTGTCTAATCAAAGATGTATTATTAGTTCAGATTTAGTTCTTACAGAAAAAGAAAACCAGAAATGAATACTGCTATACAGAAAAATTCTCAGTTGTAATAATAATACAGTTAAAATTGCCATACACACTTTCTAGTATCTATCTTCCTACCCTATTTTGTGATGGTGTGCTTGTTGTTCCACTGCTCCTTGAGGTCCTAAGGAGGGTAGCTTCAATCTGGTTGAGGGTGGGTTTGAGTCATCAGTCTTGGGAGTCCTCACCAGGAGAAACATGATGATGATGTTAATGATTTCTTCTTCCTCACTCAAGGATCAAGCTGGAGTCATTTTTATATTTGTTAGCAAGCTTTTACACCTTGCTCTTTCTTTTAATCTATATTCAGATAAACTACGTATGATGCCATACACGTATATTCTTTCTTCTCTTATCTCTACAACTGTTTCTGTCCATCTCCAGGTCTGCATTTCTTTAACTGATTATTAGTGAGTTGCAGGATCTCCAATCCTATCCCAATCCAATCCATCTTCTATCCCATGGTCCTGTAGCAGTCACAGACATGACCTACGAGTGTTTACCCGCCCTGCGGGTATGTAAGATTGTGACTGCGGGGTTCTCAGGATTCCGTAACACACAAGGACATGGGGGTTTGGGTTTCTAGATTTGTAGATCACTACGATTTACTACTAGTAAAGCAAGTATATATTATAGGTTACTACAAAATGACCACTAGTAAATATATATATATATATACACGCGCATATATATAAAACCCAAGTTCTTAGAGTCATAGAATGGTTTGTGTTTGAAGGAAAATTCAAGGATCATCTATTTCCAACCCGTTTGCCTTCTACTAGGTAGGGCTGATCAAAGCCCCATCCAACAGTTCTAATGAAGGGGCACCCACCACTTCTCTGGGCAACCTGTTGTTTTACAGAATTACCAAAAGGAAGTATATACTTCCTTATGATCATTTACCTTTATGCTCACCTATATATATTATAAGAAGTCTTACCAGTACAACATTGACCAAACCATTCCCAGGAGTGTGGCTAATCAATGATGGAAAAGTGTCTCTTCATAGATGATCCACATCACAGAGTTTGGGGTCAGCCAGGCATCCCCCGTGAGGGTCCAGTCTGGGAGATGTCATGCAGAGAAGCTTTCTCAGAGAAGTTCATGCAGAGAAGCTCCCACAGAGAAGCTCATCTTGGGTAGATAGCCAGTTAATTTTATACAGTTTTGGTGTGGACACATAAATGGGCATAGGACATAGTTCCCATTTTTTTCATCATCACGGTTTCTTTTTTCTGCCATTGGTACCTTATCAGGTATGTCTTGGCTGTTGGAGAACTTATCAGGGATATCCCGGGCTCTCACTGAGGTCATCAGGAATATCTGGGACTCCTGCTGAGTTCACCAGAGTTCTGAGCTCATCAGGGAGGCCTCAGGGTGGGGTGGGGGTGGGCCCTAGCTAAGTAGATACCGTCTTTGTCAGTAGGTTTACTTGGTCACCTTTACGGCTGCTCACATCAGCTCTTTTTTATGGCACCCTGTGTCTCCACTTCTTAAGGCCCCTGCTATCTGTTTTCTCCTAAAATATGCCAGATTATGCTAGAGTCATAAATACAGCTACCTAGAATAACTGCTTGCTTCTACTATCTTTTAAAAAATTATTTCACTGTGGAAAGATATGCAAGAGTAAGACAAATTAGCTATAGCCACCTGGTCATCAAAAAAACTGCTGAGCATGAGCTACAATTTTGACTTTCACTGTGCATATAGGTTACCTGTCCTGCACTTCTTCTGGTGTGTACCAAAATAGATAGCAGGTCTCTAATCACCAGGGCATATTCTCCATTGATGTTGACTTCACAGAATTGCAGCCTAGTTCAGAGAATGTAAGAACTCAGCTTTTACCTGTAACTCTCAGAAGCAGCAGCTTCTATGTCCCCCTGGAGAAAATCAGTGCAGTACACACATTATATCTGAAAATGATGAAAGGTTGAAAATGGTTTGAATCTGCTCTGTACTTTAGGTTAGGAATGTAAAGACAGAATAAATGACACAGGGACAGAATTTCTGCCTTGAAGTGAGTGGGAGCAATTTTTGGTATTTAGCATAGCAGGCCTATAGGAAAGCATTTGTTATAAATAAACCCAGGATGAACACAGAAGAGATCTTAATAGGAACCGAAAAAGTGCTGAGCAAGAAAGACACTGCCTTGTGGCACTCAACGCTGCTCAGTATGCAGTGGCATTGGCCTGGATCATTGAAACCAACACAGCTGCAATCATGTAAGCTGAAAATCTTCGCTACAAATCCAGCTATAATAAGCACCAGGCAGGCAAATCCTAATACAGCAAAGTCTGTTTCTGTGCCCTAGCTCCTGTTAGTTCCTAGCAGCTACTTTGTGCCCTCACGATTCAATTCCTATTGTACTGCCTGTCCTGGGTTTGGTTGGGATAGAGTTAATTTTCACAGGAAGCTGGGAGGCGGCACAGCCAGGACAGCTGACCTGAGCTAGTCAAGGGGCTATTCCATACCATGTGATGTCATGCTCAGTATATAACTGGGGAGCAGGCTGGGGGTGTTCTCTCTGCCGTGGGAGTGGCAGAGCATCAGGCTCTGGGTGGTGAGCAGTTGCATCACTCACTTTGTATATTAACATTGGGATTGTGACTATAAACAAGTGATGCACAGTGCAGCTGCTCACTGCCCAGAACCTGACCCTCTGCCACTTTCCCCACTGAGAGAGAGACCACCCCCCAGCCGCTCCCCAGTTTTATACTGAGCATGATGTCACATGGTATGGAATAGCTCCTTGGCTAGTTCAGGTCAGCTGTCCTAGCTGTGCCCCCTCCCAACTTCCTGTGAAAATTAACTCTATCCCAAACAAACCCAGGACACTCCCTCATGCTGTAACTTTAATCCTTCCTTTTGAAAGGTGGATACACCAGAACTATATGGATTAAGTTTCACTGTTGTTTATAGTCAGTTCAAAAGGACATTAGATGGCAGGACTCTAGCAGATCAAATGAAAGGACCATCTAGCCCAGTGTTGCCTCCAAGAGTGGATGTGTTGGGAAGACAGCAACTGGGTAAGTGTTGTGGGGATCTACCGCAGAACACTGTCCAGCCTCCAGTAGCAGTGGCTTTCAGATCCAGACACATTACCTCTGTATATATTTGATAAACATAAGGATTCTCTATTTGGGTGCAAGGGATTGTTCATGTCAAAAATTAATTTGATAAGGGATTTGAATAGACATAAATATGTTATTCATCAGTCTTTTAAAACTGGATCTCTATTCCCAAATCTGGATTTTGTATTGAACTGGATTTGTCATTCAAAATAAACAAAGCTCTGAGATTTTATAGGCTGTCCAAAGCAATAGGAGAGTTTAAAAGGCTGTGAAAGTCATTGTGTGGAGCACTCTGTGCTTTTTGCCTCTGCAGGTCCCAAGCAAAGTCTCAGAGCCATTGGATGGAAAGCCTGGGTGATGTATGATTTGGGATGAGTACAGAATTTTGACATATACTCTCTCTGGTTGTGGTAAGGATGGGTGAGGGCTATCAGCATAAAATTGCTATAAATCATGCTCATTGTAAAGAGAAGGGGCCTGATTGCAGTCAGCACTGAAGTCTCTGGCATATTTCCTGGAAATTACTCACTTGAAGGGTGGAATTAAAAAACTGTTATGCTAGGCAGACTCTACTGGGGAATTTGCAACTCATTGGCTGTCCATTTGTGTAACTAGAACATCTTACCAAAAAGCTGTTGCCTACTGTCATTTAGATGCTAGTTTTGGCTGTCCTTTTCTGTAAAGAAGTAGGCAGATTTCTGCCTACATCCTGCACTACTGAAGTAAATGTAGGTTTTTTAAGTTCTGAAAAGGCTGAGCAAAGAAGCACGGACCTTTGTGACACTATGTGTGGTGTGGGCAGCTCACACTGTTTGTTTCACCAGTGTCTCACATCATCTGTTCACAGTAGAGCCTTTTTACTGTTCTGCAATCCAGTATGCCAGAAATGTGTGTAGGAGGGCATGTCTACACTGGATCAAAGCAATGGTCTGCCTCTTTCAGCATCCTGTCTCCAGTACTGGCCAAAGGTAGATACTTTAAGAAAGTGTAAGTAGAGGGCAAAAAAATAACTTCACCTAAATATTCTCTCATCTCTCTCATTCTCTGTTTTTAGTCTAGGGGCTTCCTGGGCTGTAAGTAGTTTCTCTGTATTTAATGATCCTCAGTGGAATTATCCACCATGAGCTTGTCCAGCCTATCCTTGAACCTGTGGCACCTTCCAGCATCCACAGCGCTTTGTGCACATGTTCTACCAGCCTGCTACCTGTCGCATGAAGGTCCAGTTCTTTCTGATGGTTTTGAATCTTGCTCATTGTACCTTCATTTGTTCTCTCAGCTGACTTTCTGGAATTTAAGTCTATGGGACAGAGAAAATGCATTGTGTTTTCCTGCAGTGAGGAGGTCTGTTTTTCCCATGACCCCACACCTAAAGGAATTCTTCTGAGAGACGTGATTCCTGGTGCACATCTCAAGCATTCAAGAACTTGTTGCTGAAGATGGTTGCATAATCAAAAGTGGAAATCACATCCTCACAAAATCCATGTTGTCTGCTAGCAGTCTGAGAAGACTTGTGAAAGGAACAGGGTAATATTGGGAGGGATAGCACTGTTGTGACACTGGAGGAGAGTTGCAAAGACTCTTGAAAGTCTCTTGTAGTAAAGGGACTCTTGAAAGCATTAGCTCTGATCCTGAGCAGTCACTGTATTTGATCAATCAAGAGCACAACCTCTGTACAGTTTTCTCACTCTACAAGAATAAGGCCAGCCTTCATAAACAAATAGAATTGATATTTGCCTACCTGCCAGAAACCCTTGTATTTCTGCAAAGGTGTCGCTACATATTCAGCAGGTCAGTTAAGGAGCAATAGAAAATGCTGTGTGACCTAAGCAAATAATTACCTTTCTGTTGTAAGAAAGAAGCAGCAGCATAACTATGAATGAACAGTTTGGAAAGCTCCGTCACTTGTCAATTCTCTGTCAGTGGTCTGCTGGCAATGTGAAGAATTAACAGCAGCACCCCCAGAAATTAGAAAGAAGATTGAGTGATACTGCTAAGTTTGCAGCAAAAAGGATGTATTGGGAATAATTAGATTAGGGCTCACTTGTTTATTCCTTCCCTGACTTGCTCAGGGAGGATGACCTGATTTCATATAAATCTAAGCCTGGCTCGAGATAGAAACCCAGATCACAGCCTCACCTGTATGGTTAGAAAGACGGTGCTTGAAGGAAAAAAAACAAAAACAAGAAGATACATTAGCTATCTCCATCTTTTTTTGCCTTTGGATGAAAGGGACAGTTCCCTCTTGGTAATTTTAAACTATTATCGCCGTTGTTGTTATCATTGTTGTTACTTACAGTTTTTAAGTTAGTCTGGGGAAATTAGCTTCAATGAAAAAATGGAGAAAAAGGATCAGCTCTTGTGCTGACAACAGATGGGTAAATCAAATGATTGAGGCTGAGGAGGGAAAGTGTTTACAAAAGAGCAGAAAATGGGCAGTTGCATCTTTCCTCTGTAGTGCTTTGTGTGAGAGCCACCTGTATGGAGCAAATTGCTTCTGCATGAGCAGTTGCTTGTGCTTTGTAGGGGTAGCATGGGTTAACTGAAATTACTTTTTCTTTCCTAACTTATGCCACAGTGCAGAAAAACTGTGTGTTAACTTGCCAGAGAGCTGAAATTCTGGACCATTCATAGATTTGCAGCTGAATGACTGCAGTGCTAAAGGTCATAGCTGAGAAATATCTGCATGTCTGCTCTCAGAAAAAGAGGATGGTGTAACACGAACCCCCACCTTTGCCAGCACAGATTTATTCATAACTCCCTGCCTCAGCTGGTAAAACCAGACCCATGAGTATGCACAAATATCAATACGGCATGTGGGTGACCATCACACATAAAGAAGTTCCAAGAGACTCTCCAGTTGGTGAAATCATAGGTTAAGCCACTAAACACTTTCATGGTCTGGGAATTCAGACTTCCTCTTTCTCCAACTCAGTGTAAGAATTTTAGTGCAGGATATTTGTAAAGCAGCGGGTATAAGGATGGGGCTTGGGACATGCCAAGTCTTGGCTTTTTGCCTAAGCTAGCTGTAAGAATACTTTTGACACTAAAAATGGAAATCCTGTCTGTAAGTATAATACACATATGCTTTCCCTGCACCCCCCAACCCCATCCCTGAATATGTATTTTGTGCAGGTTATAGAATTGGCTTCTCTTGTCTTACTCTAGCGAAGGTATATTAGAAAGGGTTTTCCAGGATGGCAGTACATTGTACTATTGGGAACAGAAATATTTCAGTGCAAATGAATTTCATGGGTTTAAATTCACCAGATGTGAGACATGGGTTCCATGGAGAAGATGTTGCAAGGTCAAATTTAGTTCATTAGAGGTGCTAGCATGCTTCTGTGGGGTAAGCACAGATCGTGTTCGGCTATAAAACAGCCACAGTCTGTAGCCCACAGTTGTGAAACTGTTGGAGAGTCTCACAGTGACTGCGTTGGCCACACTTTTCAAATTGGTATTCTCCCCTGGAGAAAATCCCATTACTGACATATTGTTCTGCAGACCACAGTGTCCTGACTAAAGGCTTATTTTTGTGAGTATGCATGTCACAGCCAAAAAGTAACTTATGTGGGGAATAATACTAATGTGGCTTCTGTTTCTTTTGAAGCAGAGGAGTTCCAGCTTTTGCCTTAATATTTTGCCTGTGCATATGAGTTCTGGCAGAGGATGCTATTGGCAGTACTCTTTTACCTGTTTCCCTCATCTGAGTAGTTTTGATGGAGAACCCTGAGTTAATCTCTGCTGACATGACGCTATAGCACATTTGGTAGGATGCCTTGATTGGATACAAAAGTGTCAGTTTACAGTTCAATTACCAGGGTGCAAAGGAAAGAGTTACATTTGATGTTCAGCGTGACTGCGTGGGATCATGAAGAGGGTAAGAGATTTGAGGAAACATAACTATCCAACTTTTCATGGCTTCCTCGTACACTACAAGTTATCCTGACCTGCAGCTTTGCATGTGTCATGCCTGAGGACATTTTGCATGTGCTGAAAATTAAAATCCCTTTCTCACATTTAGACAATGAACTTGCTCATAATTCACTGTGGTGAGGCAAGGAAGGCAAGGGATAAGATAGTAATAGAAAAGAGAAATACTGCTTTTCTTCTGCTTTTTACTTTTTTGTGGTAACTAATCTGTCTTAAAGTGCTCCTGAAATCAGGAAAACAACTGGGAGAATGGATGCCTTGGAAGCTTTAGTTGCTATTGCAGGCACACAGCAAACTGGCATTTATGAAACAATCAATAATCTAGAATTTCCTTAGCACTCAGGAAAGGTTTTGTGAATCTTTTGTTGTCCTTCTGTGGCTCTTATCTTTTCAGCTCTGAGCATAGTTGTCATCTGGGTCATGTGCTATGTTCATTTTGTGAGGTGGGGTGTCATAGCAATTGCAGCACACTCCCTTGCTGCACAAAGTGGACATGGAGATGATGGTTGCCTTTTAGAGCTCAGTTTTTGCTCATATAACATGGTGTCTTGTACTGAGGCAGATTCCTGGATGAGGGGTCTATGAATACATAGAGACAGATCTGTCTGACAGAATTTATCATGAATGTCAGAGAATGAGAAGTAATGAAGTCTTCGGCACCTTCTTTGCACCCCAGAAAAGCACAATGCTATGTCTTGGACCTAACCTTTACCTGACGGATAGTGTGTGCTGGTTTGGATCTTAATTCCTGCACTTAGCAGGGGTACTCTCAGAAGCACAGAATAGCTGAAATTGAAAGGGACCTCTTGAAATTTTCTACTCCAATTCCCCTGCTCAAACACGGTCAGCTTGAACTGCCCCCAGGACTGTTTACAGTTAGGTTTGGAATATCTCCATATATACTCTTGGAGGAAGAGAGAAACTGTTCTCCATGCATGTCGTGATGACAAAGTACTGGTTTATACTGACTTAGGGAGGGGGACGGGGAAAGTGGCCACGGTCCAGATATCTGGCAGAGAAAAATCTAAATCCCTTCTTGGGCGTGGGCTGGGATAGAGTTTCCTCCTCTGAAGGATTAGCAATAGCTGAGAAAACAATCCCAGATAAAGTGATGCAGAAACAACTTCCTAGTCATGGTTGGAGGACCGAATGTATGATTTCTTTGGGATCTTTCCAGCCCTATTTCCCAATGTTGTTTTTCCTGACAAAATTCTCCTCAATTACTGCTTTAATGAGGAGCAATAATTCATCATTTTAGGATGTGATAAATTACTACAGTATTAATTAGAACTCGCAAAGCCAATTTCATTTTTCAGAGGTTTTAAAAAATGTTAATTACTTTATTAGTAATAATTAATGGGTTCTTTGGGAATTATAGCACTTCTTTTTTTCCAGTTGTCTGTTTGCCATTGATTTTTTTCCTTCACATGTGTTTCTTATTCTCACTGTGCATTTGGATGATGCATTTTCACCTGGTATGTTCAAGTTACCCTCAGTTTCTTCCCCCAGCCCTTTTGTTTGTGATAAGATGGGTCATGGGTGCAAGAAGGAGTATGGATCTATGATGGACTAACTGTAAAAATGAGGAATGACTTCCAAACATTGCTTTAAGAGCCTTGTGAATGGGAGACCTCTCACCCTGACTGTAGAGCTAGCCTGAGTGCTGCCATACAATGCACCTGGTTTTGCATGTTTTTTGGTAATCTTTAAACATGTTTAAGGTGTGGTTTAGGATTTTGGGGAAGTGGGGCTAGTGGTGGTATTTTTTTTTTCCCCAGTAGACTACTATTCTGCTGGAATGGTTGCAGTGTTCTGTGAATTGATTTGGCATGACAACTCCAAGGCTCTTGAGTGCTCAGTATATAGATGCATGGCCAGGGTTATTCAGTGAAGCTTGGTGAGTTGTCATGATGTGAAATTAGGAGTCCAGCTTGGCTCCTACCATAGTTGTTTCTGTAGCAGTGAGTGAAGTCAGCACCAGGTGCATAGCTCAGCTGATTATGAGGAGAGTGGAAATACTTCCTGGCTCCATTGCTGGATAGATTTCATATTGCCTTATTTCCAGATGGGAAGGTAATACCTAGCAGATAATTCCTTGTCATTCTTAGGAAGTACTTGCTGATGAAAGTAAAATTGTTCAAAACAAGACCTCTACGTGTTATAGTAATATAACTCAATTTCGTCATTGTTAATTTTAGAAGATGTAACATGAGTTACGCCTCAGGTCTTTGCTGTCTGAACCAATTGCAAGGGAGCATAAGCCAACAGCGAGCACTGGGGAAAGCAATGGGTATGTAACTGCTTGCATCTTCAAGAATATTTCAGGTCCCTGCAGAGATTTGCGAGGGAGTGAGTTGGACTGCAAACACTTTCTACTGGAAGCAGATTGCGGAGAAGTGTTGATTCATAAATGATTCAGGGAGTGTTCCTTCTTTTGAAAATATTGCTAGGGATGCACACTCTGAGCTTCTTTTCTTGTGTAAATCTTTCCCTTGCACTTAACAACTGTGGGTAGCAGGTCTGTGGCTTTCTGTAGGAAGGTAAAGCTATAGCCAGCCCACAAAGACTGCCTGAGCAAGACTGCATCCTGGCATTGGGCAGAGTCTGACTTACCGGGAACAACTTTCCTATCTGCTTTGGTTTCTTTTCAGGTTTCTGTTATGCCCCAGCTCCTTACTATAACAGAGGCTAAAACATAACCACACCGGAGCCTACAGAAACAAGGGGATCTTGGTCACCTNGTAAAAAAATATCCCCACTTAAGTGAGACATAAAGGTGATTGGGGGGAATAATAGACTTCAATTTATCTTCAGTGATTTTCTTTTCTTTTCTTGCACTTACAAAAAGCTGAAGACTGGATATTGAAAAGACTTTACTCCATGGACTGAGTCACTTCTACCCCAATAAGTTCTGCAATGCTAGAACTTGCAGGTTTGGAGGGACTTCTGCCCACTTTAGGAAAAGCAGTGGCACTCCCAAGATCTGTTGATCATTCTGAAGTGATACAAAACTAATCAAATACTATGCAAGGTCCAGTGCCTTTTGAGCATATGTGGTCATCAAAATGGCTTGGGAATCAGCAGAATAAAGCCTCACCTCCTGTGAACTCATGTTTTTGTTTCTCATTTCACAGCTAACCTAGCTCTGCTTTCTTGCAATCCCTTCAGTTCACCACCTTGGGCACTAGCTTTCTAAAGGTACCCAGCTTCCTCTCATATTCTCTTTGCTCTCACTCCACAGTTGTCTTTTCTTTTTCCTATACTGCCCATCTGTATGGCCAGCACTGGTGGCTAAAGAAATGCTGGCTGAGCTTCTGATCACTGCCCCTTGGGAAAGGGAAGGTTATCATCTCTGTCCCTGTGGGTGCTAATTTCAGTTCATCAATCTTTCCCTATCTTCTGCTTTTTACATAATATGTCAAGAGCTTTCAGGCTGGCCTGCTCCATCTAACCTTTGGGCAACTTGAAAACAGGGCTGAAACTGCATGTCCCCATGTCAGTGGGATAGCACAGAAAGGCTCAGTGTGGCATAGACCACAGTGTGGTGGCATACAAATAATCTTCCAAGGAACCAAGCTTAAAAATCAGGAAAAAAAACCCCAAACCAAAAGGTGCAGTAGGTAATATAGTTAGTATTTTTCTGAGGAGATGAAGACATCCTATCCAGCCCTGCCAAGGGAGATCTTTCAGAGAAGTTTGACAATGCTCCAACTATTCCAGAGTTTAGTAAGTACTGGGTTTTGACTGCTTCTCAGGATTCCCCCAGAAAGTAATGCTGTTGTAGCAAGTAATCACTTGAAGATGTAGGAAAAAGCCTTTAGATGAATAGACCAGCTGGTTTGTGAATGTCTTGTTAAGAAACACTTGTTTGAAATATTATTATTTTTTGCAGCGTTTGCTGTATTTTGGTAACCAGGGCCCTTACCACAGTTCTTTGAACATCTGGATATACAGAAATATTTTATCATTAGATTGCAAAGTTTTCTTTATCAATATTGCTGCTCTCTTTCCAACTTTTTCTCATTTTAAGCGGGAAAAGGGAAATTGTCTCTGATTGTTTGAATGAAGTTAGTTTTTTTCTGGCCTGCTCAGATCTGTTTTCCATAGTGGGAGAGACTGAAATCAAAGTAGGAGGATAATGAGAAAAGTGCGTCAGAGTCTCAGGGCCTAACCAGGAAATCAGCCGAGCTTCCTCAAAAATTCAAGCTGGTCAGTAGGTTCACTGAATCCTAGCCTTCCTGCCATGGAGAAATTTGAGGACTCTGCCAGACTATAATTTCTTTTTTCCAAAGTTCAAAGAGAGACTACGTTTCATGCAAAGCCCAGGTTCCCAGCCTGTGTGATCACGGAAATAAAGAATAATTTTTGCCAGCAATAACACTTGCAGAGTTCATCTTCTCAATGGCTTGGTTTTTTTGTCACAAACATTAAGAGACAACTGACTGTGGGAAAATGAGCTCCCAAGACAGGACTGGATTTTTTATTGTGCATGATGCTGTGCTCCTGTCTTCCTGGTCCTTTCCAGGGGCACAAAAATGGCACTTTGGTGGATAAATTCTTCCACTGCTATGAAATAGGTTTTACTCCCAAGTCCTTTGAAGACCTGGGCTGAAGATCATTTGTCTGTTGGTGGGAAAGAGAAGATCTTCTGCCTAACACATACTTGCTTGCTGTTGAAGATCAACACATGCCAGTAGAAAAACAGCCACTTGAGCACACTGTTGTGCTTGAGGTGTAGAAGGTAGGGAGAATGGATGCCTCATTTGAGAGGCATGTGTGACTTCTGTCAAATGGAGGCAGAAAACCAGAAGGTGTCAGGTGTGTTGCCCAGCTAATAAGCCAGAGAGCAGGACTGGCAGATATGAAGCCAGGCGGGGTGGAAACAGATGAGCTGTAGGCTGCCTGGTCATCTACTTACATGTCAAATCAACATCAAAGTCTGTTCTGTCTGCTCTAATGAACAAATGAGATTCTACAAAAATAGTAGCCTGCCTTCCATTTGCATCTTTGTTTTATGTGTGTGTCTCTTTACATATATAGAATGGCAATTTACTTTGTGAGCCCTTATCAACCTCATCTGCTGGGAAAACTTGCAGAAGGTTCTTGTTGCAACCTCCATAGACAGCACTGGCTCAAACCCTTAAGGCCAGTTTCTGCAATGAGCCGTAAGACCTAAAGTCAAACAGACCTAATGTCATGCCCAGGTCACTTTATTGTGTTTTGAACTAGAAAGAATTAGCAGTCTGGACTTTTCTGTGGGGTAGAAGTGTATCTTCATTCATTTGTACTCACACTAGTATGTGCACTGCTATGCTCATTCCCTTGTGCTGCCCTCTAGAGTCCAGGTGACCTCTGCCAGTGCTGAGGACTCAAATGAGTCATACCTTCCTACCATTTCCTACCCTTTGCAAAATACAGGGAATCTTCCTTCTGATTTTGAAGAGAGGTGTGCTGAGTGAGAATGGTGCTGTTATAAGCCTGGTTGCTTGGCAGCTAGGGAAACACCTAGGTTCTTGCTGCAAAATGCAGATGCAAATGCTCAGCTTCCCTTGCCATCTTTTTGATCAACACAAAGGCAAGTTTTTTCTGCAAAGCCTTTTTCTCCAAATCAAACCTCCCATGAGATCTGCTGTTGATAAAAAGCAACTTGTTCTCCATTCTGACCCTGCATCTATCTAGGATTTCACAGCTAGGCTGTAAATTCTATGTATTTAGAAGACTAAATGGTGCAAGTATGGGTAAGTCAACTGTGCTGACTTATACCTTAAGCCATGTGCAGGCCTGAGTGATCCACTCAGCTTACTTAGTGTACAGGTATGTGAGACATTGACACAGGCCCAGTTTGCAGAATGGATGCCGAAGCTTGGATCTCAGATATTCTTACCTTTGCCTTAACCTTTGCATTTTCTCCCTGCTGAAGGCCGTTCTGTCATTATTTATGTAGCAAAGCCTGCATAGCATCATGTCATGCCCCAGGAAGGTGCAAGATAAAGAAGAAATGAGAGTAGCAGAAGGAAAATAGGTGGACATGAATGACTTGAGATAAACGCTCTTCTGCTTAGGCAGAGCTTTCTCCACTGAGTGAACCCTGAGGGCTTCAAGACTTGCTTTTGCTGCTTTATTGCTTGTGGCCAAATTCAAGAGGCCAGACAGTATTGCACAGGCCATGTCCCTCATCAGTAGATTTTCTGTACTGCCAGATCTGAGATGTACCTCTGCATGGGTTACCTGGCTGCAAAGCAATCTGTGCAGAAGACTGAATGCTGTAAGGATGGGAGATGTTCTTGGCCTGATGACCTGCCCCCCCCTCCCCCCGCCCAAGATTTCTGGATGGCTCCTTATACAGAGCAGAAATCCTTATATTACGCTTGACTCTAGCTGTGTTGGAAATGGTTTGCTGACCTCTATGTTAGCTGGGCCTGCTCTGCAGCAGAAAGGAGATGTGTGAGGGGTGGAAGGTAGCAGTTTTGCCTGCTACTGCCTCCCCAGGACTTTCAAATCTTAGTCCTCTCCTAGAGTCCCACCAAAGCTGTGGAATAAGCTGTGACAGCAGCAGGGCAGGTGGCTTCTGATCTCTGGAGCCAAGTCACTCCAGCAGGCAGTTTAGGATTGCGGAGAGCTGAGTCCATAAGTCTCAGCCCATTTTGTCAGGGGAGTGTAGAAGTCATGCTAGGTCATTTTTTGTTCACTGTGCTTACTAGTTATTGAGCCATTAAAGAGCTACTTGGAATATCTTTTTCCCAGCACACAATTAAAAAAAAAAATTCCATCTCCCATCACCTGAATGCAGGAATACTTTAGAAACAGCATGAATATGATGGAAAACCTGCAGTGAGCTTGTAAGAGCTTACCTCTTCATGACCAGTATGATGCAATGTGGCGTTAACTGCTTGTTCAGACATTCTTTCTTGGAAACCATACAAGAAAAGGCAGTATTTCCAACCACGAAATGCCAGGGAAGGAGACTTAGGTAGTGGACAGATTCACTCTTGTGTGGACTATGAAATAATGAGAGCTTTTTGCAAGCTCATGAAAGCACAGAATACATTTTCACCTAGTAAAACTTCAGCAAATTTCAGACAAAGAGTCAAGAGTCTAACAGATTTCTGGGTTTTTAAGGGTTAGTTCTTCAATGCCAGGTATGATTTTTGTTTCTAGAGTTCATGCCTGTATGCTATGACAGAAAAAAAAAACCCAAACAACCTTGTTAGCTGCTGAGAAATTCTCCTATTTATTTAAACAGAATCAAGTCAAATAATCTTACTTCATCCTTCCAGGGTACACTGAGTCTTAAAATGGGAAGCAAATCTGGCTGTTCTGTTAATAATTAAACATGAAACTGGAGTTCAGGTATGTTAGTGGATTAGCAGTACTTATGCAAGGATGAAAGGAAAAGCCTGCAAAGAAGCCAGGATCCTGGAGAACGAGTGGGAAGCTTTCTTGCAGGGCTGAGACTTTTTGTCAGTTTCCAAACAAGTATTGCCTCTGAGGCATTAAGTAGTTAAGTGAATCTGTGAGCAACATGGTGGTGCTGGTGATGTGCTGTTGTTTATTATATTTTGGGGATGGCAGAATGCATGTGCCAGCATCAAACCAGGTCTGACAGCAATAGGAGGAAAAGCTGAAAAGACCTCCATCCCTTTCCTAGCTCTTCCTTTGAAGTCCTTAATTTATGTACAAAGCATAAAGAGAAAAAAAACCCAACAGCATCAGAGGCAGAGTTGTGGGGCATGTTGAATGACAGTAGTTTCTTAAGTATGATAGGCAGCTGCATAGCATAAGAGCAAACTGGAGGCAAGTAATATGACTAAGTTATGGGAGACAGCACCACCACAGTGCTCCACAGAAGGTTGAAGACCTGGAGATAAACAAAGATTAAGAGTCAGCCAGGCTGTCATAATTTCAAAAGAGAGCTTCATACTACTTCCCTAAAGGGAGTCAAAGATGTGCAAGGTTCCAGGGGGCATGAAATAAAGCTGGAAGATTTGAGCACCTCAAAGCATTATTAAGGACCTTGACGTGATTATGTGTTTTGGTCATGGAAGTTAGGGCCCTTGATGCTGGAGAATACCAGACATCTGTACGAGGAAAAGGCCTTGCCCTCCCGTTATTTTGGGTGGGCAAGCATCTTCTGAAAGTTTTTATGATTCTTGCCCTTCTTTAGTTAGAAAATCACTTTAAATGTAGAGATGGTGATATCCCTCTGCTTGGAGATTTCCAAAATGTGAGTGGACAAGGCTTTGAGCAGCCTGATTTAACTTTGTAGCTATCCTTGCTTAGAGAAGAAGGCTCTGCTAAAGACCTCCAGAGATCCCTTCCAGCTTAAAGTGTTCTGTGATTTAACTAGTTAAGAGGCGTGTTGGTCATAGCCATTGGAAGGTATTCTGCACTTTTTCCTGTGTCTCTCACTCCTAGAAGCCATGCTTGGAAGTCCCTGGCTTTCTCATGTATATCTTTCTCAAATTTTAAAACAGAATGAACCACTGGGACTGCAAAGGCATGGGTTGTGAAGCTACTAAAGTGTAATAGAGGAATACTGAAGGGCAGTTTCTCTCACACCACAACTTAGCTGAAATATTCAACACAGAGAAAAGAGGCAGGTTGCGGGGCACTGAGGTTCATTGCACAAACTGTACCTTTATCTATTGTGGAAAGCTGACGCTCTCAGGGTATAGGGTAGCAAGGTCCACGTTTAGAGGTAATTACAAGGCTAATGCTGACGACTAAATTGTTAAGCACAGCAGTGATTTACTTGTGCTAAAACAGGGTTGTCAGAGAAAGTTAGATTGTGTTTAATTGTTGCTTCTAATGATGTTAAATAACAGTGTTATCTCCTGCTTAATGAACTGGGCATAGGAGGTTTCTAAAAGGTAAAGCATTTTAGAGATGACAAAAGCTATGTATATTGTAAGGTGTGAATATTGCTCTATTAGTTGAAAACATGAGCCAGGAACACTTTTATTTTTCTGGAGGCCTGACTTTGTCAGTCTTTTACTCTTCTGACTGTAAACACTGGGCAGATGCTACTTTATTCTGGTGGAAGCACAGCCTTGAATTCATTGGGAGCTGAAATCACCCTCAGGTGGTTTAATAACAACAAAAGCATAAGATTGAAGCTTAAATTCTCCTTTGGAGGATGTTTGTCAGCTCTGCAGGGTTGACATGATGACGTTGAATGCAGGATGGAGAGCACGTAGGTTTTTTTCATTTCAGATGTGGACCACAAAGCTTAAAAATAGACGGCTTCCTTCTCTTGAATGAACAACTTTTAAAAATATTTCTTAAAATGAATAAGTAATAAAAACCATTTTAAATACCTTTCCCCTGCCTCTGTCCTTATGAGATGCATTGTCTCTCGAGCCTGGGTTTCATTCTAATTCAATTCTCTGCTGCATTGCTGAAAACATTTTACACTTTCCCCTCCTCCTTGGGAAAATCTCTATCACTGCAGAGCTTGGTTGCATGTGGTTGCATTTCCTCCTGCCTATATCATCCTACAAACTAGACACTACCCTCTTTTGTTAGATGATACTGGGAAGAAACTGAGGGACGTGCTCTTGTGGATCCAGTATGTAGAGCCAGGATAAGGCATGCAGCCACTTTCCTCCTTGCTCCCCAGAAATTCATGGACTGCCTAGAATGCCTAGAGTACCTCAGACCAAAGAAGTAAAATGGGACTGTCTGAGAAGAAAGATCTACATTTAGTGAGTTGTCATCAACATGTTACCAGGTAAGGAAGGCAGAGACATAGAACATGGATTTGGATTTATGTTTTGAGAAAGATTCACTTCTCAAAAGGCAGCAGAAAGTCAAGGGACTGCAGATGTTTACCAGTACCAAACTGAAAAACCTTGATGGTCTGATCTGTCAGAGACTGGATGTGAACTTACAAACTGGAGGTATCAGTCTTTAACTGAGCTTTCCGAAAGCCCCAATGCCATTAAAAAGTTCTGGGACATGATGAGATTTTCTGCTAATGTGTTCTGTATTACCTCCTGCTGAGTACTGACTGTGAAATCTCAGCCTCTGTCTGTTCTTGAGATGTGTGAAGAAAAATGGTTGAGCTGGGATACAGACGAGATATAGTGCAGTTAAAAGCAGTTCTGGGAGGCTGTCAAGACCCCTTTGCACCCTTTGTGACTCTGGTCATGCATGCAGCATAATCCCTTCTAGAGCTCCCAAATGTTCAGCACAACACTCTGTACCCACACCCAAAAGATGCTAGACTAATGATTTAACTGCTTCAGACCTAATTCCCTAAACTGGTGATCCAGACCTGAGCTTTATCAGCCCACCCTGTGCATTGTGAGTATAATACCAAGGTAGGACAGATCAGAAATGAATCCTGAGCAGGTGGTGTCCATGGGAAAGCTGGTCCTGGAATTACTACCAAAGCCCTTGTCACCAAAATCCTACTTTGGTGCCAGATGTTTTCCAGTAGCCTGCTGCCCTTTTCCTGCTCTATCCAGGGGGAAAAGGAAGGCAAGAAAAGAAGGTAGATGAAAGGTCATAGCCAAAACCATCTTCAAACAGCAAGTTCTGGCACTGCTTCAATACACATTTTACATAAGTCCTGCCGGCTTGATTTCCATCTGTCCTTGCCATTACTCCTTGCCCAGTCCCAAATCATCCTTCCCTCTCCTTCAGGCAGGCACTCAAACTTCTTAGGCTAATGAGCAGTTTGTGAGCCTTTGGGTTTGGGGGACATTTGGGGAGTAACTTCTTCTCTGCAGACCTGGCCATTGTTTGATCTTTGTATCAGAACAGCTTACCAGAACAGGGAGCTGAGCACCCTCCAGCATGACCTGCCTGCCATGTTGCTGATTTCTGTGCTGATGGGCTTTTCACCTGTGGTTCCTTGCTGTGCAGGGTTTGTTGTTATGCAGAATTCTTCTTTAAGCAGAACTTGCCCCACCACAATGTTTGAGACATTAACCTTTTAGTCACTTACACAAGGCTAAGTGCGGGGTCCTGCACTTTGATCACAACAACCCCAGGTAATGCTACAGGCTTGGGGAAGAGTGGCTGGAAAGCTGCCTGCTGGAAAAGCACCTGGGGTGTTGGTTCACAGCCAACTGAATACAAGCCGGCAGTGTGCCCAGGTGGCCAAGAAGGCCAACAGCATTGTTGCATGAGAAATAGTGTGGCCAGCAGGACTAGGGAATTGTCCCTTTGTACTCAGCACTGGTGAGGCTGCACCTCAAATGCTGTGTTCACTTTTGGGCCCCTCACTACAGGAAAGACATTGAGGTGCTGGAGTGTGTCCAGAGAAGGGCAACGAAGCTGGTGAGGGGCCTGGAGCACAAGTCTTACGAGGAAAGGCTGAGGGAACTAGGGCTGTTTAGCCTGGAGAAAAGGAGGCTGAGGGGAGACCTTCTTGCTCTCTACAACTACCTGAAAGGAGGTTGTAGTGAGTTGGGTGTCAGTCTCTTCTCCCAAGTAACAAGTGATAGGTCAAGAGGAAATGGCCTCAAGTTGCAGCAGGGAAGGTTTAGACTGGATATTAGGAAAAATTTCTTTACTGAAAGAGTTGTCAGACATTGGAACAGGGTGCCCAGGGAAGTGGTGGAGTCACCATCCCTGGAGGTATTTAAAAGATATGTAAATGTAGCACTTAGAGATGTGTTTTTGCGGTGGACTTGGCAGTGTTAGGTTTACATTTAGACTTGATGATCTTAAAGGCCTTTTCCAACCTAGATGATTTTATGATTCTATGCAAAAAAAGATGTGGGCAGGCCGGAGAGGGTCCAGAGAAGGGCTACAAAGGTGATCAAAGGACGGGAAAGCCTGCCATATAAGGAAAGGCTGAGAGAACTGGGTTTGTTCAGCCTTGAGAAAAGAAGGCTTAGGGGAGGCCTTGTCACCATGTTCCAGTATTTAAAGGCTGGCTACAAAGATGGAGATTCTCTTTTTACAAGGAGTCACATGGTGTAATGGGTACAAGTTACTCCTGGGGAGATTCCGATTGGAGGAAAGTTTTTCAGAGTGAGAACAAACAGCCATTGGAATAATCTCCCCAGGGAAGCAGTGGATTCCCCAACATTGGACACTAAAGATTCAGCTGGACAGGGTGCTCAGCCATCTTTTCTAGACAGCGCTTGTGCCAAGAAAGGTTGAACCAGAGGTATACTTGAGGCCCCTTCCAACCTGGTACTCTATGATTCTACAAAAAGCAAAAGTCAAAACAGTACAAGGCGTGCATGCCATGGTAACCTAGAAGCCAGACCGAAGAAACTCTTTCTCCAAGTTAAGCTCTATGTTACATGTCTGTTTGAAGATTGTCTTACCCTCTGGTGCATAATTAGAAGTCTGGGGGACCTGTCAAGGGACAGCATTCCCAGGGCAAGAGACACTGAAGTGTCCAAAGGGTTAGAGGAAAAGTGCAATAGAAGCAGCTTCTGGACTGGAAAGATTATGTAGTCAAACCCAAAGATGGTGGCAGGAGAAGACAACAAATGAAAGCGCAGTGATCTAAATGGAGCAGAGGTATCAACAGGTGGCACTTCAAACTGCAGAGCCACTGGGGTGGTGTCTTCACTTTTGTTTTCCCCCAGAATTCCATTCAGCTGTTAAGACATCATAAGCACCAGGCTTCCTGTGATTAGGAAGTCTGTGCTTTTAATAGTGCTCACAGATGCAACCTGCCCCACTGTGCATGGTAGTCAGTGAGTGTCTCTTTACTGTTTTCAGTATGACTTTTGCTTCAGCATGGTTCAGAGTTTCACTAGCCTGAATTCCCACTCTGGCCACCATAGGTTAACAAGCTGCATTGCTTGTTCTGAAGATTGTCCCCACAAAAAATCCTTGTCCTTCTGATGTCTGTTCCCCCAGTTTCCTTAAACAAAGATCCTCTGGGAGACACTATCTGTACAAACACTACCATTGTACAGACAGGTTTAAACATTGTGCTGTTAATATTTCTATGTTGGAGCAGATTACATATTTTCCCCTTGGTTGGCCTGGCAGGGATAAGGACACAGCTAGTTGTGAAAAATCTTTGCTTGGTAGTCCTTAATGATCTAGGTGGAGCTGAGAGGAATATACTGCCAGGAATGGTCTGTGGTGGTACTGGAAACAGGACTGGATGCTCCATTGTGTATTACAGAAGCAGTCTTCTGGAATAATTTGGCATCCTTTTGTGGCTGTTAATGCTGTTTGTGGTGCCTGGGGCAGCAGGAAGTCACTATAACTAGCAATAGTAACCATTGTTGAGAATAGTCACCTAATACTAGGCTAGAGTCCCGTTATTGTATCCTGGTCTGTACAATAAAGGTAACTCGAAGTCTATTATTAGGGAACTGTATTTTGTATAATCTTAATTCTCTTGGCAGTTGTGGTGTCAAATAAAAATTGATTTAGGAGTATGGGAGGACACCAGTATAATTTCCTAATTATACATTTGCACAATTATGCTGGTATTATGACTATACTCAAAGACACAATCAGCCTTTGTATAAGGGTGCCTTATACTCTTTTAACCTGCTCCTTTCCTGGCGTGGGATTGAGCAACAGTGGATTGGAAACATCTTTGTAGTAGTGTCTCTTTTCATGGTGAGATTCCTTGGACAGCTGAATATATTGAAGGCTCAGAAACGTGTTGCTTGGGCGACGTCATTGACATTTGAGGTCTCCCAGACCAACCAAATTGGCCAGTTTGGTTTCACAGATTCACCTTGGATCACAGCCACATGGCTGGAATTGAAGAGTTTAGGAACATAATTTCTGGTAGGAAAAAGAAGGGAGGGGAATGAATGGCTGAACATAGTGAATCCTAGCAATATTATGTTGTCTGTATCCAGTGAAGAAGCTTGCTTTTTGAAAAGACACCAAGGGCTAACTGGCTGTAGGATTCTTGAGGCTTTTGAAAAATGATTTGATTTTATGTTCAGCCTCACGCGTTGTGAAGCAAATAGTGCAAGCTGTGATTCCAGGAATAGTAGATGGTGGCAGTCCTCAACACAGGAATTCCTTCTGTCATAGGTTACATCCATTTTCAGAGAAGCCCTGCAAAGATTTGCAAGGGACAATTGGGATTACAGTGTGAGGACAGAGTAAGAGGAATGAAGTGGGAGGGTGAAAACACTTAATCCAGCTCTGTGATTGAAGGCAAAATCTCAGACTGTGTGTATAATTTGATGAGTAACAGCAGAAATTTTTAGTCTGACAGGGGACTCTTTACCTGCTCCCAGAACAGAATGAAGGTTCTGGGCACCAGGCCCTGTCATGGTAAGTGCTTCTGCATCCATATAACTCAGCTACACTGCAGTGCAGCATTCAGTACCACAGTGTGATCTGCAGTCAAGTATCACACACATGCAAATGGATAGAACCTGTGACTTAAGCAGATGCCTAAATAAAATATTAAATTCTTGAGTACACGTATTTCCTTTTTTCCCTTTCCAGGGAAGGGTCCACTAGCTGTAAATGCCACTTTGAAGAGAATTTGTATTAGATAAATAGCTCCATCAGATTTGCAATTCAAATGAAAATGTCCATGTTTGACAAAGCATGACCAGTGGGGTGCCCTGTAATTCTGTCACTGAGCAGATGGGGAGATGAAGGATTATTGCTTGCTGTATTTCATATAGACAGCACATTGCACATCACAGATGAACCCTCACAGCTGAAGTTTGACAACTGCTAATGGAAAAATACTGATGAAGTAAAATGTAGCCTATCAAAACAGTAGGTTTTCTTTTTTTTAAAAAAAATGGAACTGTTTTCAAACTTCTGGACTTCTTGGGATTAAAGAGGATACACTTATGTTCTTGCAAAAGAATGAAGTTGCAATGAATAAGCAACTTATCTTTTCTCTGTTCAACTATAAAGTCTCTATTTATGGATAAAGAAAGTGTTTGATGATGGGCTTGGAAGGATCTCCTTGTCCTGCTGCAAAGTCTGATGTCATTTTTAATTTCTGTTGTGACCTTCAAGTTTGCACCGAAGTGCGGTGTTAGTCTGTGTACTGAACTCCAAAAGCCTGAAGCATACTTGGATATCTAGTTGATGTAGTTATTTCAAAACTCCTAGTCTGATAAAAACACATTCCTCATGTAGCAGAGAAAGACAATGTGTTAATTCCCAAAGCAAAACAAAATTATGTGAACTTGTAAAATGGCTCTATTTGGCTTTGGGGATATTATTTCCCAAACACCTTCCCTGAGTTAATGTGTTGCTTGTACCCTTAAATTACTAGCAGACATAAATATCTGAATGCTTAATTTGAATGTCTGCAACCAAAGAGCTGTTGACCTTGAGCAGATAGCTGTATCTTTTTAAACTCATAAACCAATACATAGACATGCTCCACAAGTTAAAGGATGATATTCTTTTCAGTCTAGCTCTATTTTCTCCTTCACTAATGGTTATGTGACTATTACATAGTTTACCGCCTGTTTTTTCTGCTTAGACATCCACACATGTTGTTTATTTCATGTTCATTTATGTGAAAGAATAAAAAGAAAGCTGGAAGATTATTCTCATCATGCTGAAAACATGAGGTCCATCTTAGCTATGTAAATTCAGGCTGTCAATGCATCTTCCTCACATTCCATCTTTAGTGTTGGTTTACAGTTGCTTCCTAGACAGGAAGCACAAAATCATTCCATTAGAAGTGGGCGTATTTGAGGGGCAAAGAGGGCTAGTTCAACTTTCAGCAAGAGACTTTTGTTGCAGCACTCGGTTCATCTGTGAAAGTGATGTCAGCATGAGCTCAGGCACCCTTCCCTTGGCAGAGTCCATTCCTGTGGACTGAAGGAATTCTTCCCCAGCTAGGAAAGGAATGGAAGCGAGTGCAATAATTTAGTATGTTATATTTAGTGATATCTCATTTTAGTTACTAAAGGATCTTGCTGGTGGAACAGACTTGGTGTGTCTAAATATTTTAATGGTAACAACCTTTTTTAAACTTCCAACATGAAAGAAATTATCCGTACCATATAGTAATGGTGTAAAAGACACACACAAATACTCACACACTTTCACTGCAGGGAATAAAAGGCAACAAAGGAAATCATGTCTTGATGGGTCATCAGGGAAGATGATGTGCCTCAGCTTCCGGAAACTGTAATAAAATTTGTAACATCACATTTTGTTTTCTTTTTTTAAAAGACTCTTGCACAAAGCCCTCAGTTACCATTCATTCCCCTGCCCCCAGCCTAGTGATGAAGCCTATTAATTTATGGGTATAATCTCTGATTTTACCTTAGTCCTAATCTAGGTTTAACATGATGCACTGACGGAACAGCAGTCCAAGAGGATAAGCGCACAGGTTGCTTGAGCACGCCCATACTGTTGCTGCTCATAGTGAAGGCTATGAGAATAAAGGAAGTTTAGAGTCATGCTTCCCCAAATATTTTCCCAGCTTCCAGCAATGCTGGTTCAGGAACTTCTTGAACAGAACAGTTTCTTTGTATTTAGCAGCCCTCTTTTTCTTCTTGGTCTTCTGTATTCTCCTCTCCATGCCGTGGGAATTCGTAGGATTTGCAATATCCTGTGGCAAGGAGTTTCACAGGTCAGTTACTTGCTTCATGAATAACCACATTCTTCTGTTTCTCTGGAGTTTTCCTCAGACTAACTTACTTTGAAACTTGCTTCCTCCTTAGTTCCTGCTTAGCTCTTATATTTAAAGAGACAGTGAAGAGTCATTCGTTCTCCCAGTAATTCCCAATTCTGTAGAGGTCCAGCAACATGTCTTTTTCCCTGACTGGAAAGTTCCCCTCTATTAATAGTTTCTTGGATCAAAGCTGCCCCATACCTATCATCCTTGATAAGCTACTTTCATGTCATCTCACTTAACCTTGACAAGCTGCACAGACCTTTCCTGCAGTGCAGAGTCTAAATTAAACATTTTTGTGAACCATCACCTATTCATGACAGATGCTGACTGCATGCACACAGCACAAAATGCACTGTGCTTCTTTCAGGTTACTACTTCAGACTATTTCTGTTAGTGGACATTGATAAACTTTGTTTCACTGCTAGAAGATCATTCTAACCTTTGATTAGCAAATTTCTTTTGACTTAATTTAAAAGATGTTCACTTCCTACAGCTGAGAATATAGTCTCTTTAAATCTTTTTTTAATCCTTTTTTTCCCATGCATGGAGTGAATGGTTAGCTCTCAGCTTTTCACAAGAAAAAAATGGGCAGCTTCTCAGTATTGCAGCCCATCTGCCTGCAAAAATGAGACTCAATCCAATTGCAGTTGAGGTTGCAGATGGATTGAAAAATAACAGTCCCTCCTACTAATTCTTCTGGAGTGCATTTGCTAAACATCTCAATGCTGAAACTGTCCTTTTGATGTCCTTCCTTATGCCTGCAGTTCTGGTTTGTAAATGAGGATCCTAAATGTATTTAATTGGCTATTGAAGTGAATAGTGTTTGTTTCTCTATATAAAGCTTTTAATTGTGCCTTTCCCTCCTTTCCCCTGCGTATGGTCTCTGTGTATGACTACAGCATTACAGGTCAGGAAGAACAGGGCCAAGTACAGCAGGCCACACATTGGATTATATCTTTAACAGCAAGCAAGCTATAGTCTTGAAAGGATGTTATTTGTACTGTCATGTCAATCTTGCTCCAGTGACGGTTGATTTCAGAGCAAGTACTAAGGGTACAAAAGACTTAACCTGAACTAGTTCCCCCGTAGCAAATGATGTGTATGCTCGTCAGCACTGGGTTGCACTGCAGAAGAAAGTCTTTACTGCACTGGGGACAGTGGAGTTAAAAACAGTGTCTTTCTCCACTGCTAGCTTATCCCAGTTGAAGGTTGAGAGCTTGGGGTCTCTATGTATCAGGTTTTCTTGTTTGGTACTGAAAGATTTATATTTGGTCCTTGAGCTCCCTTGGGTCTCAGGGCTTATGAGCATGTGGAATGGCAAAGTGGTGTAATAGCAGTACTCCCTCCAGGGATAACGGTTTTGCATGAGATGCTAATTCCACATTCTACCATAGAAAGTAGGTAGCAAAAAGCCAGTTATTTTCTCTCTTGGGCTGGGGTAGGGAAAGATAGTACTCTCAATGTACGGTAAACACTCTGGCTCTGGATCCTGACGACCTTTTGTAGATAGCCACAGGTGTGTTGAGATGCTATTAGGAATTCCCCTTCTCTCTCTTGGAATTGCTTGAGTGGCCAGGGGGCTCCCAACTGGCTGGGAACCACCTGGGTTCAGCAGCACTGCTAACATCAGAAAGCTTGGAAAGGAGTGTAGTGAAGGACCTACCTTGGATACCTCCCAGCTGGATTCATCCAGGTGCGTTAGCTACTATTACAAGCACACATCCAGGCAGGTACAGCAGGTCTGCTGCCAACAAAAATACGGGTCTGACATCTCACAACAATATTCTCTCCTCTTACCTACTGCAAATACTGCAGTGCTCAGGTTCACAGCAGGGAGATCAGTGTAGTTAATGAGCCATGTGTGGATTCCCCCTAAGTCTAGAGGAGAGGAGACAGGAACACCAGGACCAAACTCAGAGCTGCAGAATTTTCTGTTCAAAGTCAGCTATTGCCAAAGTCTCATGTTATCTTCCAATTACTCCATTCTTAAGTCTGCGTCATGCTATTTCTGGTTCCATTTCGGCGGTAATGACATACTGAGTCATATTTGCATTCAGCACAGCCCATAGGGGATGAACTGGGGAAAAAAATGTAATGAGAGAATTTAATAGTCATCCTTCCTCTAGGTAAGAGGCTTCGTTGTGATGCTTCCATGACAGGATTAAACTACTTGACAAGCCATTGAATATTGCACACTTCCAATGTGAAACAATCAGTTTTGGTAATAATGCAGATCTGTGAATACAAGGGTCCAATGAAAAGACTGTGCCTGCACAGAATATCTATTTACCACAAGAAAAAAAAAAAGCAGATTATTATAATGATATTGGAATCTCAGATTATGAAGTAGCCATTTTATACACCAAGTGAATATGGTGGTCCTTTCTTCACAGCTATGAGGGATACCTCTTGCTCCACCTTAAAATGCTTAAAGAAGAGCAGGAGGCAATCCCAGGTGGTTGTGGTGGATTTACTGCTAGGGTATTTAGAACCATATTCTATACACCTTGCCTAGGGCAAACCTGTACCATAGTGTAGTAATCAAGATTTTGGGCGTGGCTGTCCCCTCAGAGTCTCTTTCAAACCCTGACTTTTCTGTTGCTCAGATAAAGCAACAGATGTGGCTGTGGGTCTTAAAGAAATACTTGTGGAGGGCTGCTGTGTAGCCTCCTGCTGTACCCTCCATTCTGCAGGATGGCAGGAGGGACAGAGTGTCTCTGGAGAACAGGCTTAGTAGACTTACAACAATAGACAGCAGTTCCCAAAGGAAAAAATACATTTCAATGAGTTATAGTTGGTATCTGAGCAACCCTGACCACCATTTGAAACACTTGCTCTAGAGTGCAAGAGAAGATTACATTCATACAAGTAATGATTGCAGGGTGAAAGAAGCCGTATTGCTTAGATAGAAAGCTGTTCCCATGTAAAGCCAGATGAATTCAAGGAGTCAGAGTAACAGTCTTACACAACTGTTTCCTTGCCTTTTCAACTAGATAGGCATTTATAAATATATGTTTTGTTTAAGGACTGCATTGTTGGCTCTTTCATTTACGTAATATTTCTGTGAGTTGAGGTTTATCTAGAGACGTGAGCTCTTAAAATCTTGGTTTCCTCGTCTTTCATCCCTACATGAGGATGTGAAATCTCAAATTGGGCAACGTTTAAAAATCGTCCATAGAAAAGTTTCCCAAACCCATTTTTTTCTGGTTGAAAAGTGCCCTTCAATTTTCTTTTTACTCTTCTGCAGTAAAAAGAAAGTAGAGAAATTACATAAATTTTTTTTCTTGTCCAATTATCTCCTGATCCCTTGAGCTTTTCTGAGTAATTCTATAGACTGAGGTAACTCCATAGCATGCTGAAAAATGCATGGAACAATAGCAGGCATGGCCTATATATTAAAAAGGGTAAGAGAAAGAGCTTCTCGTGGAAGACTGAAAATAGAACATCTTGTACAATCAAGGCTGTAATGTGACTTGCAAGAGGTCTTTGCTTCCTTGGTGTTTAACAGCAGTGTGGGGCTTTTGTCTCGTGAAGTAAATTACTGCAGTTCTGCAAGAGAATTCTGCAAGAATTAAATTCAGCAAGAAACTTTACCTTCCTTCTTTTAAGAACATTTGTACTTAGATCCACATGTTCTAGAAGGGTTGTGCAGATCTCACTATGATGAAGCCTGAACAAGATACCGGGGTATGAAATAGGCACCAAGAACAAAGCTATTTAGACTTTTCTCATCTGTTCTCTGTGGGTGTGGGTTCTCTTCTAAGCAATGCATGAAGAGTGCTGCTGAATCAGGATTTTATACGATTGAGGGTTATGCAGCAGGGCTACATTGTATGAGACAGGGTTATGTGGCCAGGTCTTGATGGAAGGCCCACAGAAGTTGACGGCAGGCTGGGCAGCCATTGCAGCCTCTTATCCTGATGGCCTTGCCTCGGGATAGTTCAGTGAGTCCTTTGATGTTCTGCCTCACAGGAGAGAAATCCTGCCTTGTTCTTGCTTTCACATGAGGTAACTGTTTAGATTAAATTATAAATGAAAGTTCTTTTGAATATAGTGATAGTGCCACCATATTTCCCCTACCTTTCCTGTGCAGTTTGGACAGGAAAGGAGTGTGTTTGGTATTGGGTTAGTGTGTGGCCAAGCTCTGGGTGGATCTTTCTCACTCAAGCTACATTCATGACTTTTGCTTTGAAAAAGGGAGATAGCTTCACCTTGATATCCTCAGAACAGCCTACAGTACAAACTTCAGTAGTGTCAGATAGCTGGAGTGTCCTTCTATTTGCCAGCAAATGGTAAAACCTACCTTAGAAGCTGTCCCACAAATCTGTTTCTGTCATTATAAAAAGAAAGAGCAGCCTTCGCTTTGAGAGTGTTGCCCACTGGGATTTGAAAGAACCAGAATCACAAAGAAAGAGAAGTCCTACCTCCAGGGTAGGAACATGTGCAACAGAAATGCTACATTCGTTGGTTTGGGAGTAGAAGATATTTCTTGTTCTTTCCTCATATTTGAAGAAAATTGACTTTCCTTGGGATGGTCTTAGTCCTGAGAGATGGTGTTCTGGATGTCAGAGTAGATTTACTGCTCAAAGTCTGCCAGGAAAAAATGGCAAACTTTTTTTTGTTGAGGTGTTCAAAGGCCTGAGTTACAAACTGTGTGATGAGGTTCCTGAAAAGCATTTGCAGAGAGTGACAAAAGTGTAAAGTCACGTTGGTGGAAGGGAAGATAGTGATGTGGAGTTCAGAGTTGTGCTGATCAACGTTAAAGGCTAAACTAGAGTGTGGTGCATCTGAAAAGAGACAATAACCAGGCCAAATGCAAGAGCTGTGTCTACTGAGTAAGGTGGCAGAGGGATCCAGATTCTGATACTCTCTAGATACATGCTTGTGAACGCAACTTCTTCAGGTCTCTCTTCTATGGATACAGACTTCAAAGGACTTTCAGATCAAACATTTCATACTGAATCTGCTTCTTGCCAGGACAAAAATTTTAAGGTTTCTAGGAGAGATACACAGAATCACCCAACAATAACAATTTTGAAAAAAACATCACACATCTTACCTAATTATCAGACCTGAAGCATGAACAATAGTTCAGGAAACTTTTCCTTTAAGTTAGACAGTAAGACAGTAATTTATCTTGTTTTATTTGTTTATTCTCTAGTTTTTTGAAATGCATTTTCTGCTTTCCATTTGCACTTCCAGTCTCTTAGAATATGAAACAATGTAATACTCCCTTGTCATTGTGATTTTTTTATTACTTTTTTACAGATAAAGCCGTATGTCTCAGGCTGAAAGAGACTTCAGTTCTTTGTTTCTCGTGACAGAGTTTTGGCACCTCAGATCTCTTGAAAGCTTTGAACTTAGTAGGGTCCAATTGCTCCAGCACTGCTTCCTTTCCACCTTTTGGGGTTATTTGTCATTTTTGCAGCTTTCTGAAAATAGTCCATTTAGTCACCTGCATGGAATCCTTTAAAAGGCCAGGCATCCATCTTGCTAAGTTCCATAACAGCAACCAGACCTGAGGCCACTGGACAGGCAACAATGTTTAGAAAACACCGGGCAGAATGTGCTAGTTCTTTCATGAACTGATTCTATCTAGAGTTGCTAATAGCTCTAAATTATGGAGACAGGTGGCCAGAAAAGCAAGTTTATCCATTGCATGTCTGTTTCAGCAGATTGGGTTACTCTGCTGCATTCTAATCTTGCCTGCATGTAGCAGCACAAGGTCAACTCATTTCAGGAAATCCTTGTCCTTAAGTTTCACTGTTGCCCCAGTGAAAAGGCTGCAAGGTGTGTGTGTATTTGGGGGGAGACAAGAGACTGTTCATGCTGTGTAACTTTTGTGTGAATCAAAGACAGTGGGAAGCAGGAGGTGAGAATGGGCTGGGAGCATCTGCAGGACTTCTTTGCCAGGACAGCATAGCCTAATTGTAGTATGGAGGTGGCTCCCTGTCATGGTTTAAGCCTAGGTGGCAACAAAGCACCATGAGGCTGCTCACTCATTCCTCCCCCCTGTGGTGTGTTGAGGAGGAGAAAATATAATGAAAGGCTTGTGGGTTGAGACAAGGACAGGGAGGGATCACTCACCAGGCAAAAGAGACTCGACTTGGGGAAAAAAAACAAAAATCAATTTCATTTGTTACCAGTCAAATCAAAACAAGGATAATTGGAAGTAAAACCAAATCTTATAACACCTTCCCCCCACCTCTCCTTTCTTCCTGGCTCAACTCCACTCCTGATTTTCTCTACCTCCTCCCTCCAGCAGTGCAGGGGAACGAGGAATGGGGGTTAGGGTCAGTTTGTCACACATTGTCTCTGCCGCTCCTTCCTCCTCAGTGGGAGGATTCCTCACTCTTCCCCTGCTCCACCGTGGGATCTCTCCCATGGGAGACAGTTCTCCATGAACTTCAGCAGCATCAGTCCTTCTCATGGGCTGCAGTCCTTCATGAACTGCTCCAGTATCGGTCCTTTACATGGGCTGTAGTCCTTCAGGCACAGGCTGCTCCACCACGGGCCTTCCCATGGAGTCATGGCCATCTTTGGGGGCATCCACCTGCTCCAGCTTGGGCTCCTCTACCAGCTGCAGGTGGGCATCTCCTCCCCCACTCACCTCCATGGGCTGCAGGAGGACAGCCTGCTGTCTCACCACAGGCTGCAGGGACATCACCTCCTCCGGTGCACCTCCTCCCCCTCCTTCTTCACTGACCTTGACATCTGCATAGGTGTTTCTCTCACATCCCACTCCCCTCTCCACTGCAGGTTTCCCTTCCTCTGGTGCAGGGTATCCCAGAGCCATTACCACCGTCGCTGCTGGGCTTGGCCTTGGCCAGAGGTGGGTCCGACTTGGAGCCAGGGGAGCTTCTAAC
>VYZV01037805.1:59013-91393 GCA_013401275.1 Pandion haliaetus | reverse complement strand
CCCCCCCCCCCCCCCAAAACCCTGCTACACAAACCCAATGCACCTGCTCAAGCAACAGTGATCGGCAAGCCCAGGAATGAGTGGCTGGGAAGGGTCAGACTGGGCACGGCTGCTGGAGGGATGCAGGCAGGACTGTCTCTGAAGTGACCCCACAGGAGGGAATGGCCTAAGGCTCTGCAGCAGCTGACACAGAATCCTGGGTGAGAAGTCAGTCAGTGCAGGTGCAGTGCTTTGTAGCACTTCTCATGTGAAGCCAAAACCACACTCCTCTGCCTCTCTTTCACCAAGAAAGCCCTTGCAGCCTGGGATTCCTAATTGGCATCTCCATGCAAAAGACATATCAAATTACACTGTTTCTGTTCTGCAGAGATATGTGTGTGTACCCCTTCACTGACTCTGGGCCAGCTTTGGCAGTGTTCTGCAAGGATAGGGATTGTGATTCCCTTTGTCAAGGAAATGTTTCAGGCATTGACACATTCTGTCAAGGAAACTTTCCAGGCATTGACAAAGAGTCCTGTCACCTCAAATGATGTCAAATCTCTTAATAAGCCTGTTAGGGTTGACATGGATGATTTCAGAAGAAGTCATATCTCTAAAGTAATTTTTTTTCTTCTTCTTCTTTTTTTTTTTTTTTTTTTTTTAAATTGAGGGGAGGTAACAGCTTTTGATAGCTTCTGTTCTGAAAGTCCTGGAGCCACACTTTCCCTTTTACTGTCTGCATTTTTCCTTCCAGATAGATTTGTCTGCTTGGTGTTTTATTTATGTTCCATCAGTGCTTCATCCTAGATGAACCTCCCACATAGAACTGAAATAGCCCAAGCTGCAGAGTGAAGAGAGAACTAGTCTGGCTAGCAGATACCATGTTTGTGTGTGTGTTAGTGTACATATCATGTTTCTGTCTGTGGGTGTATGAAGAAACTGCTGAGAGCAAACCAAATTTAAAGAGCTTCTTTCTGGGCATGGTGTGTCTGCAATCACTGTTGTTTCCTGACTATGGAAGTTCCACAGCTTCTAATGAAAACTCTGTCTCCTCTACTCACAGCCTATCTACTGACCCTCAGGCTAGAGAAAACATGAAAATTCACTGACAGAAAATATGTTGACATTTCTTCAAGCAGAACTTGATTGTATGCAATAAGCTGAGGTTTACAAGCACCTAATTTGAGTAACAGCCCATACCAAAGAACATTTTTCTCTGTCTGGTATAGTACCACCCCACAAGAAGCATCACAGCACTGGTGTATTGCTATGCTGCTGTTACCAAGCACCCACATTTCTTGAAGTATATTAAGAAAATTAGTGAAGGTGCATTAATTATTTCTAGAGAGTTTCTACCTTTTCTGCTAGGGAGGTAATTTCACCATTTAGAGTATATTACAGCTATCTTGCTGCTGTGAAGAGGTTCACAATGATATCTCATCAGAAGAACTCAACTGCGTGGGAAAGGCTCATAATGATTGTTGAAGATTTGATTGCAATCCCTTTAAAACTTTGCTGTGGGAGGATGCTGTGTTTCAGTGATGGTTTAGCTCATGGCCAGTCCCAGTACCCTTATGCAGTATCATTTCTTCCTGCCAATAGGCTCCTACAGGGGTTTCCTTCAAGGAGATGTGCCGTCCTAGGAAATCTGCTGGGGCAGGGCAACAGTTTGCAATCTCCTACCCAGCCACTGAGGAAGCAACTGAGGCAGCCATAACATCTTCCTAAAATGTCTGGGCTTGTTTTCTTTTGGTTTTTTTTTAAATAAATTTGTTTTGTTTTCTTGCTCAATACAATGAAACAAATTCTTCTGACTGCAGTGCTAGCATAAAGGTTTGAAGCTAACTGATATAATGTGAGTACCTTGGAACACAGAAGTCCACATAGGGAGCAGTATTTAATGCCCCTCTATGGCAGCTGAGATAGGCGACTTGCCTACCAGAGGGAGAAGCCATGTTGTTCTGACTTCTTTGACCTCACTGCTCTCTTTAGATGGGTTTAAGCCTGCTGCCAATTGTGAAACACTGTATGTATGTGTATTAAACATGCCACCGAAGTTACTGTTGTATGGTGTTGCTACAGTGTCTGTTAGCTTTTCTTTAAAACAACAGGGAGATTCCGGTCAGCAGAATTGTCTGACAGGCTGATCTTGTCTGGGCTTCCTGGATAGGTTCATCATCCTTATCAATCAGAAACCATAGGGAAGACTGTCATTTTCCGAGGCAACAGAGAAGGTCTGGAATCTGTCACCAGCATGAATTTAGGAAATCTATTAGAGCACCAGAAATTTGCACACTTAGCAATGTTTTTTTGATTCAGCTGTTCTTTCTGTGCCAAAGTGAATAAATTCTGTGAAGTACGGAAACGGGACTGAAACAATCATAAATCCCAGGCAAATAAATATTGAGGCAAGCAGACCTGCTTTCAAGTTCTTCCTTCTGTTGGAACTACAAGCTGCATATGAGTAATGCCAAGGTGCTGCAGTGCAGGTAGGCTCATGTAAACAAGGTGTCTAGGTTCAATTCTCCATCAGTAGATATCCAGCCAGCAAGTCCAGAGGAGAATTCCCCTCCTATAAAGTAGATGCTTCCACTTGGCCAGAAGAATCTCATCCCAAGCTCTGTGACTATCTGGAATAGATCTCCATGGGCGAGGAATGTAACCTGGGCAGCTGGCTTTTGACATCTGTCTAGCAGAGGTTATTTATAGCTGCACCCTAGCTGGGTCATAGGGGTCAGGAGGACAAGACACGTCTTTGCCAGGGTCTATTGATCAGAACAGGAACAGAAGCCACTACATTTATGGCATACAGGAAGTTGTCCCTGCTTTTTGATTGTGGGGTTGCAGGAGTGTCCCCCTGAGAATGGGAGTGACCCTTCCAGGTGTAGTTACAGAGATCTGGCTCAAAAATGACTGCCTCCAGAGGATTTACAATGCAGACAGTGAAGATGAACAAAATTCCTGAGAAGGAGAAATGGGGGTACCTCCCATGTTGCATACAGTGGCTCTGGAACAGAGGAGGCAACAGAACCTCCTGTTATCATAATCTCTGTTAGTCTTACCCTGTCTCTCAATCCCTTACCCAGTCATAAAAGGCACCATCGTTTCTTTTAGGGAAAAGAGTTGTATAATAGTTTAAAAGAACAGTTCACACAGTGAATGACTGCAGCTGAAACTGTTACTAATACATTGTGTCTGAAGGCAAGCAGAGTGTTTTTTAACTAGGATTGCACACATTTTGCAGCATAAGTAAATGTCTGTGGCCTTCCAGGTATCATAGAATAATAATGTATCTCCAAAAGAGCAGTCAGGTTTGCAGTCTTCAGCTGGCAGCTGAACCTGGTACACCAGGATCACTTCCCATCATGTCTGCATCGTTTTCATTTCTGTTCCTGTGCAAGCTGCCTGTACCCAGCAGGGGCAGAGTGGTTGAATATCCTCTTAGAGCTGGGTGCTGAAAGCTGATGATTGTTTTTGTTCCCAGCTTTTTCATCCTGCTGCCTTGTAGCAGGATGTAACTGGCAGGAGTTAGGTAAAAGGAGGCTCATGAACCTGCCTGCTGTGTGTGTTGGTCTCAGGGGCAAAGATACCTCCTGCTGGCCCCTCCTTGCACAGCTGCAGGACCTTGAAGGCTCATGATCTGGTGCTCTTCAGCAGTGGATACAGGCATCAGTGTCGGGTGAGGAAGGGAGAATCCTCCTTCAAGATACCTGTTTGTAAAAGTGACTGTAAAGTATGTGGGAGTGAAAGCCTAACTTTTACCGGTATATGGATCTGGGCCAGTAAGGTGATGATCTCAGTTTGTCTGATGGTGTGTCCCCAACCCGGGGCATCTTTTTGCAGTAGGCTGACCCAGACTACATTGGCCCTGCTCACATTGGGCTTTGCATGTGCATCATCGGATGTTCCCTTGTATGACGAAGTTGGAGTTGCAGGTGTGCTACTTAAACATGTATACACACTGAAGTAAAGCTTTTTGTAACAATACTAGAATATAAATTATGTTTGAAATATCACAGAAAAACTATCCTTTCAGCCAGTTTTCTGGTCTCATCTTCAATAGAACCTGCTTAGGTGAGCTCACCACTTTCCCAGGCAGTCAATTTGCAATCAACAGGTGTATTACTTTTACCAGTGACTGAAGTAATCAGCCTTTCCTAAGGGCCTGTGTGTCTACAAAGACAATGGTAGACGTGCTTAATGTGGTTTGAGTGTTGCAGAATGATGCACTCAGATGAAAAGGAAACCAATCTCCTGCAGAATGTGAGGTGTGTATGTGTGGAACTGAGATTTCTTTCTGCTGCAAAACCTTACCCCCAGGCCAGAGGTAGATGATTACCTTCCCACAGCTTCTCTCTTCCCACATTTGTGTTGTGCATTCATCTCAATCATCTCATCATGTACAACCATCTAGTAGTTCCCAACATGAAATGGCGTCATCTTATAATATTAATAGCTGTTTGGCATACAATACGTGTATGTGTCAGAAAATAATTGCTCATGCTGCCTTGTAGGCTACACAAGACGTCACAGAGCAGAAAGAGAATGAATGAAAGTCCATCAAGGAGTATAAACTATTTCAAATAGGAAGTGCACTTATTTTTTACAGCAGAGGAGGTTTGCAAGCTAGTGAATCAACTGCAGTGAACATTTCACTGCTCAGAGATGTTAAGTATACTAAACCAAATGTGCACGGCACAATAAGAGGCAAGAAGAACTCTGAGTCTGATGCATACAAATGAGATGCAACTGACAGGCCATCATATGGTGTTTGACATCTTTCACAAATTGATTATAAAATGCAGTACCTGCTTCAACATGAAAAAAGCCCTATTGGGTCATTCTGAATAATAGGTATGTGTGAGCCCAGTGGCTGTTTCTAGTTTGTCATGAAATGGGAAATGTGATTGGCAATTTAAAAAAAAAAAACCAAAACCAATAACAAACAACAAGGCTAAGTGCGGGGTCCTGCACTTTGATCACAACAACCCCAGGTAATGCTACAGGCTTGGGGAAGAGTGGCTGGAAAGCTGCCTGCTGGAAAAGCACCTGGGGTGTTGGTTCACAGCCAACTGAATACAAGCCGGCAGTGTGCCCAGGTGGCCAAGAAGGCCAACAGCATTGTTGCATGAGAAATAGTGTGGCCAGCAGGACTAGGGAATTGTCCCTTTGTACTCAGCACTGGTGAGGCTGCACCTCAAATGCTGTGTTCACTTTTGGGCCCCTCACTACAGGAAAGACATTGAGGTGCTGGAGTGTGTCCAGAGAAGGGCAACGAAGCTGGTGAGGGGCCTGGAGCACAAGTCTTACGAGGAAAGGCTGAGGGAACTAGGGCTGTTTAGCCTGGAGAAAAGGAGGCTGAGGGGAGACCTTCTTGCTCTCTACAACTACCTGAAAGGAGGTTGTAGTGAGTTGGGTGTCAGTCTCTTCTCCCAAGTAACAAGTGATAGGTCAAGAGGAAATGGCCTCAAGTTGCGGCAGGGAAGGTTTAGACTGGATATTAGGAAAAATTTCTTTACTGAAAGAGTTGTCAGACATTGGAACAGGGTGCCCAGGGAAGTGGTGGAGTCACCATCCCTGGAGGTATTTAAAAGATATGTAAATGTGGCACTTAGAGATGTGTTTTTGCGGTGGACTTGGCAGTGTTAGGTTTACATTTAGACTTGATGATCTTAAAGGCCTTTTCCAACCTAGATGATTTTATGATTCTATGCAAAAGAAGAAGAGACAGTCCCGTATGTCCACATAGTATCACTGTGGGTCTGAGATCAGATCAGATGAATGTCACCCGAAAATTATTTCTCCACATATGTTGCACAGACAACTTTATTATTCTAGTTAAAGCAGAATAAAAAGGACTTATTAGCAGTGCAGAGGAATAAATCATAAACTACCTGAAGAATTCACTTAAATACATGAATTGATAGTTGTAAGCTAGAAAGAGAAAATAGCATAGGGACTTATAATATCCATTTGTTGCTCAAATGCACAAGTACCATTGAGATTAGATGTTGGTTTGTGTACAAGTACTGTACTGCTCCCAAAGCTAGAGGGAAACTGTAACTGTGCAAAGATGGAGACTTTGCAGAAGAAAAAATATAGAGACTAAAATTTTAGCCAAAGAAATGATGCTGATAGGGCTGGCAGGGTCTTGCTCTAAAAAGAATACTTCCTGTTGTCTGCCAGAGGAGACTCTCCAGCAGATTGTAAAGTAGGGAAATCATTATGTTCTGTTAACAGGGCTATCTACCTCATTCAGTTTTAGGGTTCAATACCCATCTGCAGAGTGAAATGCTTGCACATGCTCTTGCACATGTTAGCACCTACTGCTATCTCAGAAAAACATGGGAAAAATAATTCCTGGAAAGTTCTATGTGCCTACACATGGATTTGTACCAAGTTAAAAAAGGCTGTTCAATAAGAGCCTTTAAAGTTTGCCTTGGGGTGTGTAAGGGAAATGAAACATTACCGTAGTGGTGAGAAGAGGCATTTGTCTCCAAATAGCTGGAGTTCCAAAAACCTCCAAATATCCTTAAATATTTCAAGCACCTTTACACAGAGTTTGCTCAACTTACCAGCTTGTTTCACAACAGGAAGACCTCTGAGCAATGCAGTTTGTCTGGCTGGATATAGAGGGAGAGAAAGAAAGACTGAATTAAAATACCACACACAGAGAAAGCTGAGTCTGGGAAGGGGAAATGTCTGAAGCAAAGCTCCCCAGGTACAGTAAAATAAAGGCTTCCCTGTCTAAACATGGACAGTCAGGGAAAATGCCTGCTTATTCAGGACCTTTTTCTGAAGAAGGCACAGGGAATGGGAAGGTTTGAGAGTTTTATTGTGTTACACCATGAACACAAACCGAGGTGTGGTAAAAAATCCCAGGATCTGGAAGAAGGAAAGATGGACAATATTGTGCTGATGATCATCCTAATGTCTCGATCACCCAAATGATCACCTAGTGTGTTGTCACAGTGCTGATTCTGTGAATAACTTCTCACTATAACCTCTGTCTGTTTGTCTTGGTACCTGCATGTTATGGGTTTGTGTGGCGCGGTTTTCTCTGGTGGCAGGGGAGGGGGGCTGCAGAGATGGCCCCTTTAAGAAGCTGCTAGAAGCTTCCCTGGTGCCAAAAAGTTGGACCCACCTCTGGGAGGGAAGTGACAGTGGTAGCGCCTCTGGGAGAACATATTTAAGAAGGGGAACCGGCAGGGTGGGGGTTGGGAAACGTGAGAGGAACATCTCTGCCGACACTGGAGTCAGTGAAGAAGGAGGGGGCGCCTGAGGAGGCTGATGGCCCTGCAGCCCGTGGTGAGAAGGCAGGCTGTCCCCCTGCAGCCCATGGAGGTGAACGGTGGAGCGGAGGCTCCCGAAGATGGCCGTAACTCCATGGTAAAAACCGCGCTGAAGCAGTGTATGACTGGAGAGCAGCCCGCGGAAAGGAGCCGCGCCAGGGAAGTTCGGGAAGAACTGAAGCGTGCGGAAAGGACCCGTGCCAGGGAAGTTTGTGAGGAACTGCAGCCTGCGGAAAGGAACCACGTTGGAGAAGTTCGTGAAGGACTGTCTCCCGTGGGAGGGATCCCACGCTGGAGCAGGGGACGAGTGAGGAATCTTCCCCCAGAGGAAAGGAGCAGCAGAGACAATGTGTGGCGAGCTGACTCAACCCCCATCCCCTGTTCCCCTATGCCGCTGGGGGGAGGAGGTAGAAAGCACCAGGAGTGGAGCTGAGCTGGGAAGGCGGGAGGAGTTCGGGGGAGGTGTTCTGATGTTTGCTTTCCCTTCCTAATACCTTTGTGTGTTTTATTTGATTTGATTTGTAGTAAATTAAATGGATTTTGTTTCTTCCCCAAGTTGAGCCTGTCTTTTGCCTGTGACCATAAGTGGAGAGTGATCCCTCCCAGTCCTTGTCTCGACCCACGAGCCTGCCTTTGTATTTTCTCCTCATCCCAACGTGGCCAGGTGCGGGGGTGGGGGGTGAGTGAGCGGCTTCGTGGTGCTTTGTTACCGGCTGGGCTGAACCCGAAACCACGACACCGCTACATGGGACGGGTCTCATGAAGCCTTTCTTCTAGGTGCTGGATATCCTCATCCCGTATCTTTCCCGGTTAGCTGATGTTAGGGAATAATTTATATCCCAGCATGAGCACTCAGAGAACAGAAAAGACTGTTGAACAAGTCAGTGACTTCCACTTCCACATCCCATTGAGGAATGGGAATCACTACAAATGCTGAGAAAATAAGAAGCCAACCAGCAACATGGATAATAGAAATGGAGGAAAAATGAAAGGACTGAAAGCAAACCAAGTCTGTATTGCAGTGTGATGACCACCGCAGTGGCCAGCTAGCTGTTGACCACGGCCTTATTCACTGTTTTGCCTTCAACTCTACAGTCCTTTGATAGCAGGTCAGACAAATGGCTGGCAGAAATAGCATAAGGCTGATGCTTGGGGCAAGGGACAGTCTGGACTGGTGTCTTGCATTCTCATTTATTTGGAAGGTTATCTAACCACTTTGTGTGTGGGGAAACAGAACAAACCAAAAAAACCCTAATCCATACTTTCCTGTGCAGCTTTTTCTCAATAGTGTTCAATTATACACAAAGTAAACTGAAGCTTAGAGTGTTCCTTTTCTACTCCTTCCTCATGCTCATTTGTGTTCTGCCACTACATAGCTGGCACGGTACCCATGATCCATGGCTCCCCACTTATATGTTCAGATGGACCTCAGTGGGATCCTTCCAATATTATTTTTCTGTGATATCTCAGAAAACTTAATGCTGAAATGGATAGGCATCTCACTGACCTGGAAATAAGCCTAAAATCATAGATTGGCCCAGGGAGCAGAAATGCATATAAACATGCCCCTTCTCAATTTTGTAAGACACTTGTGCTGAGTGGATCTGGAAAAGTAAACAGAGAAAGAATTCCATGCCTGCTCTGAGCTTTGAATTTCATCAAGAATTTCTTAATTTAATACAATGCTAGTGATCCTTATCAGAGCTCCCCACTGTACCAGAGTGGCATCAGTTCTTTGTTTATAAAAGAAGAATCACTAATGCATTTCAGTAGGTGTATTAGTAATAGTTACTTAGTAAATTGTGATGGTTCCTTTGGAACTCTTCAGTACTGACGTATAAACACAGTATTTTGTTCATGCAAGTACCACTTCGGAATATCATGCGATACCCTCCTGAAGAGCCGTTACATTTTTACTGAACCTTGAACAGGAAGAAGTCGGGGAGGGGGGGGCGTTCAGCTGAAAAGATTGGTATGGCATTTACACTTCTGATGGAAAATAGTAACCTGGTGGCTAATATAACTGCAGAAGGAACAGGCCCTTCATGTTTATCTCCCAGTTGAAGGAGTAGGAGGCAGATAGTAGAGGCATCTTTGTTCTTATCGCTGAAGAAATGTGCAAACATAGGCAGGGAAAAAGATTTCTACAAGCATGGAGCTATATTCTTTTGTTTCCAAAACAATCCTGAAGACATTGTTTTGTTCTGCTCCTAAATGGATGAAGAGCAGAGGCAGGACTACTTTTTGTACTTGCAAAGAGCAGCAAGTTAATGTGGACACAGGCAACAAAATCTTTCCTGGCTATTGTCTTATTGTACTGATTTGAGGAAGATTTCTGCTTCCAAAACAGGTGTGATGGCCTGGACCTGGATCCCTATGTTCCAGGCCCCTCTGTGCCCTTCTGCTTTTAATCAATGGGACAGAAAGACCAGGCAGACAACCTTGCTGCCCCAGTGGTGTGGAAAAATCAAAGGCTTTATTCTGACCAGCTGACAGCATGTACTGGTTCTTTGTGGATGAGTTATTTTGATGTCATCCTTGACAAGAAAAAGTTTGTCCATGCAATTAAGGGTTCTTGAACTGGCCTTAGTCTGAATACAGTGATTTTGGATTACGTAGTTTGTAACCTCTTTTGCTCACGTCAGCTCCAATAACTCTCCATTAGGTTGCTTCTGCATGGAAACAGGCATCACCTGGTGGAAGCTGAATCAAAAACAAAGTAAGAAATAAGGAGCTGCCTTACAGCTGTGCATCTCTGCAGAACACAAAGTCTTGGAGCAAGATTGGCATCCAGATTCATTTCTGCTTTACTAATGGAAAGACTGAAGAAAGGAGATGCAGCAGCATATGTCTGAAAAGCTCACAATATACAGACCATAAGTCTTGGAAGACAACCCAGAAGGGAGCACAGGAGATCTTACTGGGCAGAGATCCTGAAGAGCTCAATTCACACATTCTTTCCCAGTCTCATTTTCAAAGAAGAGTGAGAAAAAAAACTACAGGAAAGTGCAAGTCAGCAAAACCATCTTGTAATGTCAAGAACTCTCAAAGTGAAAGACAAAAATGAGGTTGTGCAGCCCATCCATCATCAACTGCTCTTTATTCCTTCCTGCTTGGCCCATCTGGTTGCCAGGAGTCCCAAGGCCATTGTTTTGTTTTCACCCAGTCCTAAGAGGGAAAATTTACATTCCTGTTGGGTTTAAACAAAATTACAGGAGTTATTTGTGTACAAGATAATGAGCTATGAATAGTAAGTTTGGGGCTGTTTCATTTTTGGGAGTACTTCTTCATAAAATGCTGTCTAGTGATCATTCATCTATCACTTTGTCTTAGCTGCAGGGGAGCTTGGTGGTATGCTGGAAACACCTTTTTCTTCTTTGAGGGTGAAAGGAAGGACCCCGATTGCTGTCCAAACATAACACGCTTGGGAGCCTGCTGTTTCTTGCTACATTTCATGCTAGAGGGGAGTTACACTCACACACCTCCCCCTGCCTTCTGCTCCTGTAGGCTGTAGTTTGGGGTTTTAACTCTGTCTATGTCTAAGATGTGTAGGGAAAACTGGATCTCAGCTTGATGCTTAGCTTTTTACTAGATCGGAATAGGTGGAGATGCATCCTGCTGTGTAAGATACATAGGCCAAGGAGTCTACATTAGCAAATGTAGACATGGCAAATAGGTACCTAAACTCATCAAAAGTGGGAGCGTGCTTTACTTGAAGCTTGATGCAGCTTTCGACTCCATTTCCTGGGCTGTGATTCAGGCTCTGTAGGACACCTCACTTTTAAGTTGTAGACAGAGGCAATTGAAGGTCACAGTGGGCTTCCATTTACTGTAACAGGAAGCCAGATACCCAGCACACATGGTCTCAACTCTAAGCATAAACTTGAATCTAGCCACCCCTGCTGGGAACCGGATTTCACACTGGTGGTGAGAAGTGGTCTCTCAGCCAGTCTAGTTCATTCAGATGTAATCAGCAGATGTAATGACTTTGCTGGAGTGTCGTGGTTTCAGTTTCAGCCCAGCCGGTAACAAAGCACGACACAGAACCGCTCACTCACCCCCCACCCTTGCACCTGGCCATGTTGGGATCAGGAGAAAATACAAAGGCAGGCTCGTGAGTCAAGACAAGGACTGGGAGGGATCACTCTCCACTTATGGTCACAGGCAAAAGACAGGCTCAACTTGGGGAAGAAACAAAAACCATTTAATTGACTACAAATCAAATAAAAAACAAGGATATTAGGAAGGAAAATCAATCATCAGAACACCTCCCCCGAACTCCTCCCACCTTCCCGGCTCAGCTCCATTCCTGGTTCTTTCTACCTCTTCCCCCCGGCGGCATAGGGGAACAGGGGATGGGGGTTGAGTCAGCTCACCACATATTGTCTCTGCTGCTCCTTTCCTCTGGGGGAAGATTCCTCACTCGTCCCCTGCTCCAGCGTGGGGTCCCTCCCACGGGAGACAGTCCTTCACCAACCTCTCCAACGTGGTTCCTTTCCGCAGGCTGCAGTTCCTCACAAACTTCCCTAGCAAGGTTCCTTTCCATGGGCTTCAGTTCTTCCCGAACTTCCCTGGCGCAGGTCCTTTCCGCGGGCTGCTCTCCAGTCATACACTGCTTCAGCGCGGTTTTTACCATGGAGTTACGGCCATCTTCGGGAGCCTCCGCTCCACCGTTCACCTCCATGGGCTGCAGGGGGACCACCTGCCATTTCACCACGGGCTTCTGAGCCATCAGCCTCCTCAGGCACCCCTCCCCCCCCTCCTTCTTCACTGACCTCAGTATCAGCAGAGGTGTTCTTCTCACGTTCCCCAACCCCCACACTGTCAGTTCCCCTTCTTAAATATGTTCTACCAGAGGTGCTCTCACTGGCACTGACGGTCTGGGCCAGAGGCGGGTCTGACTTTTTGGAGCCGGGGGAGCTTCTAGCAGCTTCTTACAGGAGCCCTCTCTGCAGCCCCCTCCCCCACTACCAAAGAAAAACGTGCCACACAAACCCGTAACATGGAGGAAGGTAAACAGGTTGGAAATACAGCACCATATTTTGAGGGCAGGGGGAACAGTGGTGCAGTTTGCGTTTTGTCTAAAAGAATCTTACCTACTGGTGTGTATTTTTGCTGCAACAGGCAATGAAGCTTATGTCACAGCAGCCAGGGGGAATAATTTAAAAGCATCTCTGTAACATGTAAGGGATTTGGAAAAAAACACTTGGACAAGATCTGATTCTTTCAGATATGTTTCATATTTGGGAAGAATTTGCATATGAAAATCCTTTGTTCAGTGATATCTTCATGTAAATGCCAGCCTAGCCTTTCCTGGAAATTAGTGATTAAGTATCTTGACTTCTGGACAGTGTAAGGAGACCCATAATGATCGCTACAAGGTTTTTTTCTTAACGGCAAATTCATGTTTTTCATGAGCCTTAAAATGGGAAAAGGACTTCATGTATACCAGATACAAGCTTTGTATTATGGCCTTGATGAAAAAGGTCTCTCTCCAGTGATATCAGGAGAACATTCTTAGTTCTGGTTCTGAAGTGATGATGCAAAAATGAGTGACCCATTCCTGCTCCAGGACAGTACTCTGTGATTAACTTCAGGTGTTTGGATGATGTGATAAAATTCTTGCTGTAATTTAGAAACTCCGAGACATCAGTTGTGCTGTCTGTTTGATAAATATGGCTCAGCCACAAAATAGTACTACCAAAAAAACACCTGCAAAATTTCCCAAGGCATGCCTGTTTCAGATGAACCTCTCACTGCTTCTTCTGACACGTGTTACTGAGGGGGGGAACTTCCACAAAATCCTCTGATATCTAAGCACACACATATGCAGCCCCCTTGAAAGACAGGTATGGTGGCTATTTGTCTGCAATATGAAATGAGATTTGTGCAAAAGAAATTCTTCTGATTTCACTTAATTACCTCACTGAAGCAATGGTTTATGTAAATTCCCATCATCCTTTGCTTAATTAAGCATACCGAAAGTGTTCCTATTAATCTCTCTCTCTGTAAGTCATCCTTAAAAATCCCAATCCTGTTCCATATAGCTTTCGCAGCAAATAACTTTGCATGTCAATATTTAGGAGAAATTTTTTCTTTTTTTTTTTCTTTAACAAGTAACAAATTGAGCACTGCTCCTGCAAGTTGGTTTTGTGAGTTTGTTTTCCATGTGAAAGCTGGATTGGTGTCAGTCAGCTATTGGAAGGTTATGTCATAGGAGGTGGTGCTCCTGGGGCAGAGGTCAGGCATTTTAAGAATTTACTTTCCCTCAGTTCAGACGCAGGATCTGTTTGGGTATGTGCTCTTCACCCTTTTCCTTGCAATATTCATTTCAGTCACTTTCAGTTGCCATTTAAACCACTTACTTGTGAGGTCTCACTGAGTCACAGAATATCTGAGGTTGGCAGGGATCCACAGGGGTTGTGTAGTCCAATCCCATTGTCAAACAGTGTGACCTACAGCAGGTTCCTCAGGGCTGTGACCTCTGAAGTTTTGAATATCTCTACGTATGGAGACTCCACAGCCTCTTTCTGCAACCCTTTTTTTTTTTTTCTTGTGTTTAAATGGGATTCCCTGTATTTGGTTTGTATACATTATCTCTTCTGTCACTGGGCACCAGTGAGAAGAGTCTGGCTCCTTCTTATTCATTCCCTTTCTTCAGGTATTTACACACACTACTGAGACCCCCCTGAACCTTCTCTTCTCCAGGCTAAACTGTCCCTGCTCTCTCAGCCTCTCCTTGTATAAGAATCTTCAAGTCCCCTAATCATCTTCATGGCCCTTTGCTGGCTCACTCCAGTAGTTCCATATCTGTCTTGCATCTGGGAGCCCAGAACTGGGCACATCACTCCAAATTTGGTCTCACCAGCGCTGAGTAGAAGGGAAGGATCCCTCAACCTGCTGGCAACACTCCTCCTAATGTAGCCTAGGAGGCTGTTGACCTTCTTTGCTGCAAGGATGCATTGCTGACTCGTGGTCAGTTTGCTGTCCACCAGGACCCCAAGGCCTTTACTGCAAAACTGCTTTCCAGACAGCTGACCTGCTTTCCAGCTGTTTCACTGGGGAATGTTTCCCACATGTTCCCAAACAACTGAATTACTGTTTTTCAGATGGCTGATGATAACTTAAACCAGCAAATTTCTTGAAAGTGTATCTGAGTGCACTCATAGTATCTAGCTTAACACTTGATTGCCTAGCTCTTCAGCCCATATAGATCAAGGCAATGACTATTAGTTTCGAATGCCTGCCATGCCGCTTGTCTTCTGAACAAGTGACCTCTTAGATGCTTTCCCTCATAGAAGTTTTTTATCCTTCAGGGGCAGGGCTGTTTAGTATACCCAGAAAGGTGACAGTTTGTACATGTCCTGGAGCTTTAGCCACTTCTGTGTTCTTCCTGTGGCCTTGTCTTGAGATGTTGGAATTAATGTTGATTGAAGCTCCTTACTGATTAGTGATTACTTTGGCATTCTTTGTCTTCTCTTTATGTCAAGGTAGATGTTATGGTTGGGATGTGAAAGAAGCCAAAAAGACCCAAGCTCATCACATGAACAGATTCAGTAAGTGTGTCCTTCCCCTCTGTTTCCTTGAAAGCTTCAAAGTAGGTTTGAGGACAGAACTTTTGCTCTTTCCTTCTGCTTGTGCCTGTAACTGCAGCATCCCAGTTGCATGCAAATGAATTCTTTGGAGCCTCCACTGCTGAACTGCTCAAAACAGAAGCTGTTATCCAGGGAATGTTGACAACAGAGCCTAAAGTTTAGGATGAAGGACAAATGAGACAGAAAAAAAGCTTTTCTATACCAAAAGTAACACAAGAGATTGGAGGTAAAATGTAGTGTAAAATTTGTCTTCTCATAATACATTTCCTTCCAATTAGTTAACAGTGATAGTACAGTGTGACATTCTGCTCCTGTTTAGAAGGTGACTTTGAAACCAGGGGTGAATTACGAGAGTCTGTGAGGATCCTGAAACTACATTCTTGTTCTTGTAGATGTCCTGTGTGCTGAATAGGTGCAAAATCAAATGCCTAAAGTATTCAGAATTTTGGTCTTGTCTAACAGATAAAAGAAAGTTTATGCAATTTTATTCCTTACATGATGAGCTGAGCTGACATTATAACTTAATGATAGCCTAGAAATAGTGCTTAGAGGGAAAAAAATAATCTCTTTCTGCTGCTGAATTCTGTTTCATAAGTAACTAGAGGATTATACTGTCTGGGTAGCTCTAAGTGGAGGGAAGCTAAAAAGAGATAAAGTTGATAGATTATTGAACCGAAATCAGTTTGATCATCAGCAGAAATATTTGTTGAGGGGAATGCAGAAATTAAAGTTGTTACTGGCACTTGTCATCAATGATTTATGCGCAGTAAGGCTGCTTGGGGAAGTCCCTGCAATAAGGATTTGTGACCCAACTAATCTGCATCACCTTTCCACTTGCTATGAAATTCTAGCTTGCTTGCAATTTCAGTTAGCCTTCCTTGCATCCCAGGAAAAAAATCACCAGATGGTCTGAGTAAATTTGCCCTCAAAATGCAAGAGTTCCTCTATTACTCTGACCCTGTGCAGGAGGATGCAAATGAGAGTAGAGAAAGGCTGACAGTAGTTAGGGACCATGAATATTCCAGCTGGCGTTTGTTTGGAGTCCCTGGGTATCTTCCTCTTTTCATCCACAGGTTTCCCAACAGGATGTGTTAGGAGGCTTGTGTTAGCTAGCTGAATGGAGATAGTCATGTTTACAGTTATTATTTCCCACCTGGAAAAAAACCCATCAGTAACAACCAGATCTTGTCAGGCTTAAAATGATCAGTTTCCCCATGCTGCTCTATCGGAGATGTAAAGGGGCCATTTCTCTGTCACACTTTGGGAGACTGGGAGGTTGCTTTTGATTCATGGCTGCTTTCAGTTTAGGGCTCCGGGAAAACATGACCTGGAAAAGAGATGTAGAAGGGAAAAGCCACCGGATCTTCTCACCTCTCAACAAATTCCTTGGTAGTTGTAAGAGGCAGCAGTTAATCTGTTAACTGTCATCTCTGCAGCAATTCAGGAGGAATCATCCTGACAGCTTGCAGATGTTTCTCCCTGTAGGAACCGAGGTTCCACCATCACCACCCCAAAAACTGACATGGAGAGCAAGAGCAAACACAGTCCTCTGACACAGTTGACACACTGAAGAGGTAATTTATAAGGGAGGGATAAGGGGTTGTGAAAACCTCTTCCCTTCACTTAGCCTCTAATAACGCCAACAAACAATTATTTGGAAGGACTTTGATAGCATCTCCTTCCAGCCTAAACCTCTGAAAAGGCCAGATAACTTTGTCTTATGCAAGGCAAGAGATGTTAAGTGTGTATACACATATATGCATGTGAGTGTGTGCTACAACAAGGCTGTCTCAGATTAACTCGGTTTTAGCCAGCAAGTAGCTAATCTGGAGCTGTCCTGACCTAGGAACAGAGGACAGTGACCAGCCACTGAAGACACCTTTTTTAGTAAATGATGCCAGGTGTTTTCCTGCTCCAGGCAACGTCCAGCAGAACTCCCAATGGATATGTGTCTTTGCTTCATCTACGTAACCAGGCTTGATCCTGCTGCAGCCCTCCAGTGCCCTGATGGTGAAGTATCACAGTAAATGTCCTCCCCCTTTCCCCGGGACCTGCTTTCCTCCTGAGCTGGATGATTGCCAGTTATTTGCCAATAAAAATGCCTCTGAAATACAGGGTAAATGGCTTTATGCAGCCCTGTGGGGGCAGAGGGGCATGCAAGAAACCTCCCCATTTGCATGGTTGTGCAAGGGCTTTGCACAATAACAAAGAGCTGGCTCAGAAGCACACAGGGACTGAATTTGGGACCAATGTGCTTGCAGGAGCAGAAAGAGGACCAGGCAGAGCCAGGATCCCACCTACATACTAAGCATTAGAGGCAGTGGTGTCCAAGGGTAGCTAAGAGACATGCAGAGATGCTGCTTCTTTCTGATCCATGGTAGGAGCCTAGAAATCATCAACAACTCCAAATGTTTGCAAATGCTGTGTGCTCCTACCTGTCACAGGATGTGTAATTTCTGGCAACAATTAAGATTCTGATTGCTCATCCCTGCAATTGAGATTTCAAATACCTTTCCTAGACCTGGTGTCATTTCTTTCTGGATGTATCACCTGCCTGTTACATTAAAGACCTTCCAAAATCAATCTTCAGTCACTTGACTGAACTGATGGAGTGAAAAAATCATGTGGATGGCAGCTTGCCCCCTTCAGGACTGCAAACCAATTGTGTTGCCGTCATGCAAGTCTGCAGATGTAGTGTCTTCCTCTTACTGTCGTGCTTCTCCCACCAGGTAACGCAGCTGATCAGGCTGGGTGCTTTGCCCATGTCCTGCCTCTGTAGGGAGTGTGCCTCCTCGTCAGTGGAAGGAAAAACCTTTCCAGATGCAGAGGGAGTATGAGGACATCCTGAGTGTGGGGAAGGAGAAAGCTGGCATCATGGTGGTTTTCCCACATTCTTACAGGACTGACTTTCTCTTGTGCTTTCTCTAGGGGCTACAAAAGACATGGGGAAGATGCTGGGTGGGGATGAGGAGAAAGACCCAGATGCTGCCAAGAAAGAAGAGGAACGACAGGAAGCCCTCAGGCAAGAAGAGGAAGAGAGGAAAGCCAAATATGCCAAGATGGAGGCTGAAAGAGAAGTTATGAGACAAGGGATTCGAGACAAGGTAGGGATCTGGTGCACAATGGGAAACTCATAATGCTCAGTGGAGAACTACTGTTTTCAGCTAATTTGTGACCAGTTCCCTGAGCACCTGGGTAGAGCCAGGTAATTACTTTGCCACACTGAACTTTCTAAACTTGTGCACTGTCCCTTGAGCTCTGTCCCTGTTTAAAAACACGTCCCACACAGAAAAGCCCTGCAAAGTTGAAATAGAGAGTGAAGTTGAGGAGAGAAAAATGTGTATTTTTCTCATCATCCGTTAAATGCTCACGTTATTTTAAATGTTAGAGGCTCCTCTATCCCTATGTGGGTGCTTTCCAAGCTTGCATTTGTTGTTTGTGAGAAGAATCATACTTCAGTGTGTTTCTGAGAGACACAGTCCAACTATCTTCTGTATTGCTTCCAAGGCTTTCTTTGTGTTGACAGGTGAAATGGGACAAATGTACTCTACTTTTCATATTTAGGCTTCCACTACTCACAGGGCATTCATCTGAAAGAAAAAGATTTTCATTTATCTGAGGGACTTAACCATTGGGAAGCGCTCTCTCTTACTTAAGTTGATGCTTGTAATGATACAATTTGGTCTGAGAAGGAAACAAATAATTGTGAGGATTTAGAATGAGATTGAAAAGAAATGTACAAAACAAACATTTACTAGAGAAATGAACTTAATTTAAGGTAGCTGAACCCATTGTGACCATACATTAGCTTTTAGAGATTGATGTGTGGAAGAAGGCAGTTTTGCTGCCTCACCCTCAAGACTGGGTCAAAATTGTTTCTTTAGAATAACTTAGCTTTATAGGAAGAGGTCCTGGAGCTCAAATAACTTGGAAAGAAATGTGCGTAATGGTTGGAGGAGGTGTTTCTGATGATGAAGGCCTGTGTGTTGACTTACATCACATTCCAAAGAACAATAGAAAATACCTGTAGACAGAGAGAACAGGTGCTGCTCAGTATAAGAGATGTTCCCTGTGCAGTGCCTAGCTCTGTGCAGGTTACAGTGCCTTAAGAACATGTCTGGGAGAAAGTTTCAAAGTCTCATCACAGAGCTGAGAGCACTGTCCATAAACAAAACTATGCACTGGGCCAAACTTCTGACCCAATCCTTATGATTCAGGAGGGAAGCACAGATAAGGATGAATTGTTCTGGTGGCATAGTGCATCTTGCAAAGAGGTATCGAGAATTGTTCTGCAGATAAAGAAATTTGGGATTATGCTTCTAAGAAAAGAGAGTACTTACAGGGAATTGTCTACCTGTGACACTGCCAGAGAAAGGTATTCATATGATCATTTAAAAGTGGGTATTAGTTACCAGACAGACACATTCAGAACCCCTACCTGGTCAAAATTTATTTTTTTAATAATGTAATTGATGAATATATATCTAGATATTGTAATATATTACTATAAATATATCAATGTGTGCAGTATAAGTTTAATGTATGCTTATAGGTGGAACTATTTCCAAGCAATGACATAGGTCTGCATTAGGCACGAGGGAAAAAAAAGAGTTATGAATTTCTGAGTTGCAGGCAGATGGACTAATGCCCTGTTTTCACTGGTCTCTGCCTCTTCTGCTAGACCATTGAAGAGTTCCCAGATGTAGATGGGGATTGCACTTTTCTTGCTGTTGGGCAAACTGCTGTAAAGCATTTAAGAAATTTGAGATGCCCTCTGTTGCAAATCCAAGGTGATCTAGACTAGAATTCACATATTCACAAGTAGGATGCATACAGCCTGAGCTTGGATCAAACATCCAGTCAACAGGGATTTCCCTGGGGTACTGTCAGCTATCCAGACTTTGCTGAGTCAGGCTGAGTACTGGGTGATGAAGTCTCTTGGAAATGCATTGACTCCTGAGCAATACGGCAAAGGGTTGGCTCTGCAGAGAGTGTAAACAGGGATACTTGGAGGAATGTTATCTTACCTAAGTCAAAGCTCTGGATTGCAGCTTTTCTAGAGATCTGGTGGGCTACCTTTGAGATTAGCAACAGGAAGTTGTGCACTGGGGAGTGTACCTTGTGAAAACACAGAAACTCAGTTCCCTGTGGTTTTCTTTCTCCTGGAGATAATCTCAGGTAGCATGCATTTGAAAAATGAAGCTGTTTTCTGCAGAATATGAAAAGATGGAAAAAGCTGTAGAAAGGAGCCGTTGTTTTGTTTGTTTGTTTGTTTAAGTTTGAGAGTTCCATGAAAGAGACAGATTACTTTGTCCTGACAAAGGGATGGATTTGATGATATACAAGACTGTCTCCAAGTATTGTGAATTGGTGGCTGGAAATGTGAAACAAACGTTGAAATACAGAAAAAAGGGCTGGATTATTTCCTCTATTACTTATTCAGAAATTCTCTTATTCTCCAACTCCAGTAGAAGCAGAAATACAGAGAAAGAGAAAACAAACAGAGATTCTGTCTGGTATGTATACATACACAAGTTGTTGTTAGCAGGTATGCATTAAATCCAGGAAGTTTTAAGTATTAGAGGTCTCCCCCATGATATTTGCTCATTTCTTACATAAAAGAGTGAGGAATGAGCATGTGAGTTGAGTGAGTGAGTAGGAACAGGTTATTTATGCAGAATACAAGTTTGAAAGTGTGTCCTAGGTCATGAACTCACAGTCACAAAGTTACTCCCTTAGTGCAGCTGCAGGATGTCAGGGAAACAAGCCAGGGAATCACGACTGCATCAGTTAGTTAATACGGCTCTAGATGAGGCCTACTGAAAGGACAGGGTCATCATGTTTGTTGTTTTGGCTTCTTGCCTTGGCTTTTCAACAAGTGTGATGAACGCACTCTCTTGTTTTGGGCTTCAGGAAATGTGGGAGCTATAGCAGAGCTTGAAGGGAATGATGACAGATACCACAGATATGTTCCAGCAAGTGCTAGCTTGAGGTTTTAAATCCAATCTGTTAAATTCAGATACATATGCCCTCAGCCGAGCATGGCAGCTGGGCACGGAGATTACTTAGGGAAACGGTAGAATGAATTATACAGCAATCAAATATTCTTTTTTCATAAAAAATATGGAACATTTTCATTTGGAAATGAATTTTTAAAGATGACATTTGGACATGACATTTTGAAATAACTGGACCACCAGTTGTCTGCCAGCTCCTACCTAATATTAAAGTCCAGCATCTGATACTGAAAATGGATTGAAAGAATGTAAAGAACATAACAGGTATACTCCAGCTTCCTTCTACCCCAAAGTGTGGGTATGCAGCTTACTTTCTTATCTCATCTGGGCTTGATCTCAACACTAATGCCTCACAGATCTTCTGGACCCTACCACAGCTGTCTCTGGGGAGAGGTGCCACAGCTGTCCAACACAGGCAAGACTGCCGAGAAGCTTCAGTGCCCCTGTGTCTGGTAGGTCAAGTCCTGTTGCCAGTGCCCCGGTGGTGAGACTGTGGACAGCTAATATCCCTTGTACCTTGGTAATCCCAAGTACTATCATTTTGCTGTGGTAGAGAAGCCATCTTGTTTCTAGTGCTCTTGGGTGGAATACTGCATTCTATAAACAGATGACCTTGTTTGCGTTATATACCTGCACAGCTCAGCAGTGAAAGCTAATTACTTTCCTCATGTAATGATCCATAAGTATTTATTTACATAATTAATTATTTCCACCACTCTGGTAGAACCCAGGCCTGAGAGCACCCTAGTGCATGCTCTGTAATTAACACTCTACCTACCTTGGCTGCTAGTGAGACAATGCCTGTAGTTTGGCTTCCTGAAAATCTTACACATGCTTTAGAGTGTCAGCATTGCTGAGCCCATGCTGAGAAGTAGCAAAAGCTCAAGGCTATCCTCACAATAGTGGGTTCCAACCAAGATGTATGTAAGCATAGTCCTCTTCCAAATGGCTTGGCTTCAAGACAGAATTTAGCTTTGAATTTAGACCATGTTTGAGACGGAACATGAACTGCTTCACTAGCTATTCTATACTCAGTTCTCAATGTGAAAGGGGTAAGAGTCTCTGGCCCAGCTTGTCTTTGACCAGCCTTACATGCTGTGGGGAATAAAGCAGAAGTTCAGTTATATTAATAAGGATTCCTGCCCTCCAAATTGACCATGAAATCTGCATGATAAGTACAGAAAGGTAGCAAATGGGAAATTCAAATGCTGGAAGAATTAAGGTTGTCTCTACAATTATAACTGACCCTGTTGGGTGCTGTATAAAGATTGTGGCACAGTGCTTAATTGCATGGTCCTATGTTTATGCTTCTAGGAACTTCAGCTCTCCTGTTGCACAAGACAAGGTCAACTGTTTTCTTAATAAGCACATGTTCATTATGCCATCTCTGCCATGCCTTACAATGTGTATTCTCAAGCTCATTTACTATGCAGTATCACAATTCTGATGGCAACATAATGAATTTCCTCATTTGAGGGTTTAATTCTTTGTTGCTATTATTATTATGCTTTCACTAAAATAGTTGATGAGTTCAACCCAAGCATGGTTTCCTCTGAGATTTATCTGGGTGGGGGACAAAGAGTTTTGTGGAGTTTTTTCTGTTTGCAAAGTACAAAAGCAGAAGGATCTTTATGTCAATAAAGTTTTGGTGGCAGAAGAATGTTAACATCTTGTGCATCACTGAGCCTCTATGGCACAGTCAGAAATGCTCAGGAGTTCCTTGTCCCTTTGCTGGCAATAGGGAAATGGTGAAGTCTGGCATTTGATGTTTGTTCCTGCAGGCAGCATATCACACAGCAAAAGAATATGTAGTCCTTGTTCTCTTTAAGTGTGAGTCCTTCTGTCTCTGGATGTGTGCCATTAATTCTTCCCATTTTTCTTACTGGGCCATTAAATGCTCTCAGTGAGGTTAAGCAGTAAGATTCTCTGCAGTATTTGGTATTGTCCATGTCCCAGAAAAACCATGAAAACTACTCAGTTCTTTGTAGGTATTTAAGACATAATTTTCAGATCTTCCGTGGTTTAAGGTAGGTGGTATCGAAGTTTACATTTAGAAAAATTAGAAGATTTGTGTTGCTGGCAATGGGAGAAGTCGTAAGTTAGGGCCTTTGTTCTCTCCAGTGGGAAAGTGTTCTCAAAATACTGCTTTTTTTTCTTTTTTTTTTTTTTTTAAATCTGATTGCTGAAGTCACTTTTGGCACTAAATCACTCAGACAAAAAGGCAATAAGGATTTATAGCTGCAGTCCTAAATTCTTATGTGAGGTAATCAACATGCAACATCACATAATTACTTACTTTTAATATTTCATTTGTGAATTTCCATATGTGATTGGTGCATAGCTGTGAAAATCCTGTCTCAGGGCAGGAAAAATACTAGAATGTGAATTGACTCTGTTCTCCAGCAATATCAGGCCTTTGAAACTATGCTACAAGCTCAATGTTCACTTTGGTAAAACTTTATTGCTATAAAACAGTTTCACAATGTTAGCGAAACTTTTAGGTGTCAGTACATCTATGGGATGTTTCATTCTTGTCTAACTTCAGATGCAGATATTGTCAAGGGCTTTAAAAATTCCTGTACAAAGGAATGAAATTTCACTGCCTGAAAATACAATTTTGAAGGTGCAATCTTCCTTGTGTGGAAGAAATATATAGAACATTTTTCATTGGAGACTATCAACAGCTGAAAAAAGTGCAGAAATTGTATTATTTGCCTGTCAAAAGGTGAAGGGGCTCAAACAAAGGAAAGATTTTCCACAGGAATGAATCACGTTCTGTAATTCAAATAATAAAATTCACATCTCAATGAACAGAAACATTCTGCCTGATCTCTTCCCTTTTAAATCATTGATATTAAACTAGTGATGCGAATTTTTATCTAGCATTTGTGATCTAATGAAGCTGTGGCTACTGTTCAGTGTGTGGGCCTTAAAACAGATTTTCAGGGATGTATATGTATTGTGCAGGTGGAGAGGTATCATTAACGTGGCTCTTCTGCGTCCACAGTGGCTTTTGTTGTCCTGTAGACCAAACAGTGTTTACAACCAGGTCACAGGCCCTCTGGCTGTGAGAAAGCAATAGGCCTGGCGGTGACACTCGCAGTGTGATACTTTGCAAGACAGGGATTACATTGTGCCTTCCAAGAAGTGTGCTATGGGGTAGGCGGGAACAGTTGTAATGCCAGTAACAGTGACAGCCAAGAAGAATTGCACTATCTGCAGCACTTAAATCATGGGCTGTTCAGGGTGAAGAAGTCTGCAAGGGCAATGTCCTGTGGTGTTTACAGTGTTGTGGACACATTCGATTCATTGATTATCAAAGACAGCGGTAGCTGGACTAAGCCCATGCAGAGTTGGAGGAAGGAAAGGACATTTGCAGGGTGATTGAAGAGCACCATAACCCCTCAGATAGTTTTCATATTGTCATTTGGAGGCATCCAAAGGGATAAAGTGATTTGACCTGGACTAGACTTCTGACCTCGTGCCAGAACTTGTCCCGCAACCAGTTGTATGCAAGGATGCTCTGACTGGCCTGTGTTGCCTCTGAGCTAGATTCTTGAGTTTCTGTATCAGTTTTCTCCATAGCTTAGAGTACAGATCTTTAGCATCAAACTTATTTCCAGACTACAGCCCTTTGCAATTTTACTGAATCACCCCATTCTCTTCTCTATCACTTTTAACCATTGGAAATTCCAGCCAGATTGAATTTTCTGCTTTGTATCTGCCAAAAAAGGCCCCTTGTCTACAAGGCAGCGACTGTCTTCTGTGAAAAGGTGAACAAACTGGTCTCCTCCAGTAATAGGAAATACAACTAGAAAGCCAAATGTTAACAAGGTTATCCGGGTATGCCCAAGTTCAGCAGTCTCTCTTGAAAGCTGAGAGAAAGAACAGTGACTTCCCAGATGTACTTTTCAGCACAAAACAGGGACTGATGTACCTGATAAGGACCTTCAAGGCCATTATTAAACATAGTCATCTTCAGAGTGATTTTAGGGAATTTGTTCCTTCCTAACCCCTGTGGTTTCCTCTTTAGTTTCACTTGGAAGTCCCAGGATATGCAACATATCTCGGCCTTTGTGAATCCAGCCACCTACATGTATAGAATTCTCTAGGTGGTCTGAATGAAGGTCTGTGTGCCAGGTCTTATCTCTTGGCATTAAAACTAACAGAGCCTCCCTGATGGGAAAATCTGCATGGATTCCTTCCTGCACTGTAGCTTTAGGCTGTTTTTAAAATTCAGAAAAGGGAGGCACCATTAGCAAACCATTGGAGCTTGGACACAAACTGACATCTTTTTCATCTTTCTGTAGCAGTTAGAGGTTCAATTATGTAGCAGAACTCAGCAGGTTCAGTTTCTAGATGCTGATTCCCCCACTAACACCTTTTGGGGCTCATTAGTCAGCTTCTTTGTGCAGCTCTGCCTTGCTCTTGCTTTGTTTCTATGTCTCACACTAATCCAGATCTACACCAGTAGATGTCACTTTGGATACTTGCTAACGAGATACCACTGAGTGATGCTTCTGGAGTTACTGAAATGACTTTTGAAATGCAGCCTTTTTTACTGTTATGGACTGACTAGAGTGTCATGTAGAGTCATTCAACTGAAATCCTCACTTGAGCAACTTTTGTCTCACTGAGCTGGCTGGCAAAACCTATGCACATTCCTGGCACAGGACGCAGCACTCAGGACTGGATGCAAAATAAACCCAAGCAGATGACATACAGTAATTAGTGCTGGAATGTAACTAGGAAGGACATCTGAAAGGTGTCTTAAGCCTTCCTGGCTGTGACTTATTGAACCTCGAAGCATTTGGCTCACTTACTTGGAAAAACAAGAAATACAGACCCAAACAAATGGCCTTTTGCAAGCTCTTTTCCAGTACCATTGCAAATGAGCATCTGTGTCTGAACAGCCAGACGTTACTTCTCAGCCAGAGGTGCTGTTCTACCACCTCACAGTCCAATCTACAATTCTGGCCCTTGTACCAGGGTGCCCCATTAGCAGAAAAAACTAACATCCAACAATTTTAACTGACAAATTATTCTGTACCCATAATAAGGAACTCTTCAATATAGCTCTCCCTCACCCCATCAGTTATTTATTTATGTTACCACCCAGAGGACAAAAAAGATGGTGTCATGGTTTCAGGTCAGCTCAGTCGGTAACAAAGCACCACGAAGCCGCTCACTCACCCCCCACCCCCTCGCCTGGCCACGTTGGGATGAGGAGAAAATACAAAGGCAGGCTTGTGGGTCGAGACAAGGACTGGGAGGGATCACTCCCCACTTATGGTCACGGGCAAAAGACAGGCTCAACTTGGGAAAAAAACAAAATCAATTTAATTTACTACAAATCAAAACAAAAAACAAAACACAAGGGTATTAGGAAGGGAAACTAAACATCAGAACAACCTCCCCCCCACCCCTCCCGCCTTCCCGGCTCAGTTCCACTACCGATGCTTTCTACCTCCTCCCCCCGGCGGTGCAGGGGAATCGGGGATGGGGGTTGAGTCAGCTCGCCACACATCGTCGTTGCCGCTTCTTTCCTCAGNGGCTTCAGTTCTTCCCGAACTCCCCTGGCGCGGGTCCTTTCCGCGGGCTGCTCTCCCGTCTCACACTGCTTCAGCGCGGTTTTTACCATGGGGTTACGGCCACCTTCGGGAGCTTCCGCTCCACCGTTCACCCCCCTGGGCTGCAGGGCCATCAGCCTCCTCAGGCTCCTCCTCCTCCCCCTCCACTTCCATGATTCCAGTATCGGCAGCGATGTTCCTCTCAGGTTTCCCAACCCCCACACTACCGGTTCCCCTTCTTAAATATGTTTTCCCAGAGGCGTTACCACCGTCACTCCCCGTCTAGAAGCGGGTCCGACATTTTGGCGCTCGCGTCCAACATTTTGGGGCGGCGACTTCTTCCAGCAACTTCTTAAAGGGGCCGCCTCTGCAGCCCCCCTCCCCTGCCACCAAGGAAAACCGCGCCACACAAACCCATAACAGATGGGAAGGCAGTAACTATTTGTAATTTACTGTCTGATCTCACAATACATCCCCCTTCTTTCTCTTTCCCTTGCGCTTTTTTTTTCCTGGTTGAACTGCTGTTTTAGGAGCTTTCCTTTTTTTCAGAGCCAGGACAGACTGACTACATTGCAGAACAAGAATGTGTTATCTATGAAGCACTGCTTTATTTCTACAGGGCATCATTACTATTGGGAAACAATATACACAGCCATTGCATATTACCAAGTTTGTGTGCATGTACACACAGAGAAATGTATAGAGAGGGAGTTTGAACAGATCTTCTTTAATCAGAATTTTTTTTTTTCTTTGCGTATAGCAGAAGATGAATGGAAAGGGAATGTCTGCATCATGGACAAAGCCTTACTTCATTCCAGTTTCAGTGGCAGTCTGCATTCACTCTTCACAATGTTTAGTCCACAGCTTGAGGGATTCCATGAGGGACCTGCCCTTCTTCAGGGGGAGTAGCAATGGTTAACACCTGCATAAAGAGGCTATAGAGTTATAGCTTATTTGGTAGTAGCATTCACAGTAATCCCTACACCGACAGGTCAAATCCACTACATGAAGAAGGAAGGAAAGCTACCTACATGCATGCTGCACCCAGAGTTCTCTTTTTGCAAAGGCTGCAGACTTGTCTTAGCTTACATCCCCAGCAGAGCAGGCACAGCTCACTGTCTACCTGAATTTTGGCTGGAGCAATTCACTCTGGCTCTCCAGAACAGGAACTTCTCAAGTCTGTACAACTGGAACTAGGAACCTGTATGAAGAAAACAATGTCAGGTCTTTTCAGTGGCTTTCTGCCTGGACTCCCTGTGAAAAACATAAAGGTAACAGTATGCATTCACCTCTGAAATACCAGTTAGCTCTGTTTCTGCCTTTTTCATGCTTCTTTGTGATTGTAAGTGTGACCAAATGATGTGTCTTGTTCACATCAGCCAGCAAGACCAAGCTGCACAGAGGAAGGGCTTTTTCCCAAGAGATCTCCAAAATCTAATTTTAAAATTATTATTATTTTATTTACTTATATATATAAAATTATGTCATATTTTAATTATATAAATTCTAGAACATATAATATATATTATATATTATAATATATTATATATTGATTATATAGTTTAATAATTTTATTATTAATAATTTTTACTTCATTACTGCTTGTGATTTACAGGTAGAGAAATTGAGCCACTTGCCTAAAACCATGCAGTGGTTGAGTAGGGAATTGATTTCCTGAGCTGGAGGCCTAGGGATAGTCTGACCCTTGTGTAAATGAGGTTTATTCTCCTCCTGAAAACCTGGGCACCTCCACAGGCAGCAGTCCATAACAGAAGTTTAAGACTTAGAAGTGAAGACCACCCTAGCACCTATATGACCTGTGTTCCCATTGCTACTGGTCTGTAGAAGTGGCTGCCATGCCCACACCCTTCCACTTGGAATTTCTTTAGCCAGTAGAGCCAAGACTACATGGAATCTTTTCTTGGCTAAATCCCAACAAAGGCATGAATGCACCCCTTTGCATCAAGAGGCAAAACAGCTTACTTGCTGCTCTGCTGCTTTGGGGAATAAAATACTCTTTCCTCAATGGAAAAAAACCTTAGCCAGGATGATATAAAATTTGGCTAAGTGGCTGGAGGAGCTCGGAGTTTTTTCCAACACACCCTCTCCAATTTTTTAGATTCATCTCATCTTTAAAGGTAGACAGTTCTGTTCTGGATCATGCTGCTTGTGTCAGCCTGAAAATGCAGACAATGGTATGACAGTGATTTGATCAGTACCATTGCCTGTAGTAAGTGCAGATACACCATTTTTCTTCATGTAACTTCTCTTTTTTTCCACTAGCTTACAAATCAGTTGCAAGGGGGAGGGCTTGTACAGTTGTTGGTTCTTTTTTATGTCAAGCTAATTGAAGGACTGTGAAGATTACCAAACAGGATTTAAAGGTCTGTTCCCTTTTTGCTACAGCCAAAGAGCTCCTATTACTGCTTAAAACCAGGCATTAGCCACATTATGTTTTACACTGCCAGTTTGTTATCTGAGTCTTGAACAATCGGATAACTCACCAGGACTTTATGAGACCAGTGGAGTTATGCCTGCTTGAGAATGCAGCCTGATGCCTTCATGGCTCAGCTAACTGATGCATCATTCTTTTATGTTAAAAGTCATCAGAGCCAGACTCAGCTTCTGAAATGCTGCTGGTTCCTTAGAGCAAGATGTGACTTTGTGCTGGGCTCACCACAAAGCTCTACATCTGTTCTGACATTGCTTTCAGTTTCATCAGCCTGGGATTTAAGACTGTCAGGGAGAATTAGTCACCCCACATGCCTGAAAGAAGAAGGGCTGACACAAGGCCAGATCTGAGTTCATGCATGGGTCAGGGTGATAAAGTTTGGGGTGTGCTTTACTTGTGGTAGTTGTGTAGCCTTTGCCTGCTGTGTGTCTTCATTCCTCATGGATGCTTGTTGCTTTTGGTTAAGATGGGGTTTGCATGCCCCATGCCTACTGAGTGCCAATTTATACGGCCTTCCTGAGGGTCTGAGACAGGCCTCAGGAGTTGTCTTCCCTTCCTCACTGGCCAGCTTTGAGGCACTCATGAGTAGAGCTGACTTAATCTCACCAGACTGCAATGCAAGGCACCCTGTCTGGGGCTCCAGGCCAGGGCAGCCCTATCGCTGCTGCAGGAACAGGGCTGTGGCCTTCCTTTTTTGACCATGTCAGAGTTTGAGGAAAGCAGACTGGCTGTTTCTGTGGGAGAAGTAGGGTATCTGGGGAAACATTTGCCCTTTCATCATTTCCATCGAATGTGGTTTTCCAGGGTTCCCTTCTTTTCCCTTCAGCACAACCTTGAGTCCTGTCTCTGCTGTAGGCCTCCTTCTTTGCCAAAACATCACATAACTATTCTGGGAAGCACAGACTCAGGTTATTAAATATCTGCTTAGAGGGACACTTCATGGAGGTATTGTTTTTCCTCAGTTAGGAAGAAGGGAGAAAGAATGCAGCCTGTCAGCTCCAGGCCACCACATTCAAATTCCCCAGCATTTCATGGAACTGTTGGCATGGTCTTCACAAGACCATCAGCCTAAAACAAGTACTGTGGAGCAGGTACAGTGCTTTTATGCTCTTGGTCCCAGCCAGACCTCCAAGCAGCCCAATAGAAATTTAGGGCCATAATAGGGCTGAGCTGACTATTAAAACTAGCACCATATAGGTCTGAAGGATCTCACTAGTAATTTTACAGCTGCTGGATTATTTCTGTCATGCTCAGTGATAGGGGTGTAAATTCTGTCTCCTTATTAAACAAGCTGACCCTAAATTAGAGGAAGGATCCTTCAGCCAAAGATGGAAACAGATCAATAGTCCAAGCAAAGGCCCGGTGTGGGAAAGGCAGCTGATAAATTGCCCCTTGAATAGAACTCTTCATCCACTCAAATGCAGAAAGTACAAAGGTGCTTGTAGGTGGGTTTTTTTCAGGACTTGTATGCCTGATTTCCTTTTTTGAAAGTTCATTTCAGCTGCTACCAATGAGTTTTGGGGATAGAGACATCCCAGTGTACCTCTCTTGAAAATCCCTAGAATGTTTTGTCACATTCTGATGTTTCTGATGAATCCCTGGTTGTTGACTAGCCCTGGTTGTTGACTAGTGGGTGTTTCCTCGCTGTAATGAGTGGCTTCCACCACTCAAGGTGCTATAGGCAGAACCTACCAATTTAAACTATAAACCTAGCCAGCAAAGGAAAAAGGGGCAAAACAGTATTGCAGAGAAGCAGAGGATCAGCTTCATCATGTCTGTGTGCTTGGGCCAGTTGCATATCTGGCTAGAAAATTCTTGCATTCTATCTTCACATTTCCTGTGCTCTGATGATTTCCTGTGCTCACAGATTTCGATGCAATGTAATTTGCAGTGGGTATTAGGTTTGGTTAGAAGAAGCTACTAAACTGCCTTCAATGAGGTGCAAGACAGCACCTCCACTTTCTGCAGCCAATCTCTAGTTGAATGACAAGGAAGACTTTTCTGCCCCTGCCAATTTCAAGTTAGTTTCATATAACATGTTTTTTTTAGCTCAAGGTGGGAATTCAAATCTGTAGTTTGAATTTAGCTTCATTTTTATCTGGAGTTGAGGCTGGGAGTTTTAGGAGAGCAAAGGTTCTGGGATATTCTTTATTCATACCTCATTGCAACTACTACAACTCTACAATGTTTTTGCTCTTGGCCAGCTCTGACAATAGAGATGAATGAGAAGATTTAAAGCAGAAACAGAGAAAGATGTTTTTGAGGCATGCTCAGATCTCCATGGAGCCTTGGACATGATGCAGAGCCTTCTGGAAATCTGAAAGAACAGTTCCCTGACTTCACACAGGGCCCTGTCAGTTTGATGCTGTTTAACAGAAGCAGGCTTACTTTAGTTAACTCCTAAAAGTTTGACAGTGCTTTCTAAGTCAGGAAGTACACCACCAATGCTTTTTATACATGTGCCAGCTAGTCTTCCAGCCTTTGCAAATCTGTCCTTTCTAATTTAGAGATCCAGCCCTCACTCCTAACTATGCTGTCTCCTCCAATAAAAGAGGCAATAAGCTGTATGTGCTCTTAAAACAGCCTCTCAGTCTTGATGTGTGCTTTTGCTCTTCATATACCTTTCTCCCATGTCTTGAGAAAGGAGGCAGATTCGCAGAGGAGGAACTGAGGACAACAGATCAAGCTGAGAGCTGCAAGGGTGGCTTCATGTTGAATTCTTGCTGGGGAAATCTGACTCAGACAGTGAGAGGGCTGTGGGCTGATGTCTCTACAGGCATTTCAAAAGTGGTCGTCCCATCCCCAAACCAATAGTTTTCAGTGTAGGCATCGGCTGAGGGTATATGTTCTATTTCTTACACGTTGTTGCGAAGGAAAATAATGTACCGTTGTTAAATTTCAATGCATGGTGAAAGAGTCCCTCCCTCTTCCGAGAGATTTGCTAGGGAAGGGTGATCTGCAAGCAGAAACAAATGGAAAACCACTGGTCTGGCAGTGCTTTTGGATGAATGGCCACTTTCTGTCATTCAGACTGGGTGTTCAGCAAGTGATTTAAGCTGATTCTGTGCTGCTGCATGCTTTAGGTGTGGATTTGGAGGTGGAGCGAGGTAGGGGGTGTGTCGTGGTTTCAGGTCAGCTCAGTCGGTAACAAAGCACCACGAAGCCGCTCACTCACCCCCCACCCCCTCGCCTGGCCACGTTGGGATGAGGAGAAGAAAAAAAAAAAACAAAAACCAAAAGGCAGGCTTGTGGGTCGAGACAAGGACTGGGAGGGATCACTCCCCACTTATGGTCACGGGCAAAAGACAGGCTCAACTTGGGGAAGAAACAAAATCAATTTAATTTACTACAAATCAAAACAGAAACAAAACACAAGGGTATTAGGAAGGGAAACCAAATATCAGAACAACCTCCCCCCACCCCTCCCGCCTTCCCGGCTCAGTTCACTACCGATGCTGTCTACCTCCTCCCCCCG